>BMAV01008488.1:68872-83354 GCA_019973955.1 Trichonephila inaurata madagascariensis
GTCAATGCGATTTTAGCGTAATACATAACATAAGAAATCAAAGCCAAAACTTTTAAACTTTGGTTCTTTCCATGAATATTTCTTGCTGTTCGTCTCGGTCCTTTAGATACATAAGCATAAATTTATAAATAAAAGCTGGTTAAACCCCACTTTTACATAAAATTGTTGTCCTCAATCAGCATTGTTTATTATACTGCAGCATCCACATTTTTAACTTTCAGATATCTGTCTGACTTTTATTTTTAGCTTTTAAAACACTTCTGTCTCTCTAGTAGAAATTATTAAAAAAAGCAGGTAAATTTTCCTTGGAAACGAGAGCTTTTATATGTAATGGAAGCCGGAAGTTCCAAAATCCACATGACTTCCATGGACGGAGCTTGCGATTGCTGGAAATATATCGTACGATAAAGTCTTACCTTAAATACGCTGAGCTGTTAATTTTTAAGAGATACAGTCAAGATTAAATCCAGTTAGATGGGCAAGCTATTAATTATTTACGCTCGAGTCCTGAAGAGCCAGGACAGTTAAAAATCAAAAATAGTTTAAGATAAAATTAAAAGTAATTATATAGAGAGAGAGAGAGAAAGAGAGAGAGAGAGAGAGAGAGAGAAATATCGGACTTTTCTCCGTTACTATATAAGGCATATATTGCATGTTTAAATTTTGTAATGAAATGTTATTTATAAAATATAATCTTATGAATAAAACTTTTCAAAATTAATACTTCTAAATATCAGAGATTTTAAGGAATTGAGCATATTTAGCACTTAATAATATTTAAAATTATCTATACATCTGTCATAAATCTCCTGGAAACTAATTTAAAATTTTTTTTATTTTAGTTTGAAAATATTGTACAGAATTTTTTAAGAACTCAGAATATAACTTAACTTGATTTCGTATCCTCAAATTTATTTCGATTTCACTGTAGAATTCCAAAACTGGAGATTTATTTTCATGTAAACAAATAATAATCATAGAATGTTATCGAAAACGCTTGAAACATTGGTACATGGAAAAACATAAGCACTGCTACTACAAATTAAAAGAGGTTAAAATTAAAATATAATTAGTGCATGCATTTTGATTTTCAAACTTTTAAAAAAAGAAATGATATAATTCTTTTAATATAACTCATTAGAAAAATAAACAATATTATTAAATCATTTTCGTCTACCATTAAGATTAAATTTCTGCTCCTCAAATTCAAAAATTTACAATTTTGCTAACATTTCTTCACCAAATTTCTTTGTAATATATTTTATAAAAAATCAAAAATACAGATTATATTGTTCTAATTGGATCTGTGTTATCGCTTAAGTGCAAAAATCACTTAATCAGCAGATTAGCTAGGTAATCCGCACATTATCAAGGTAAACCATTAAAGTGCCGAAAATTGCTTCATTTTTGAAATTATTTAGGTAATCAACAAATTATCTAGATAATCTGCACGTTATCTACTAGACACTCTCTAATCTACCCATTACCCAATAGGCTCTCATTAAAATGAAAATTAAGTCTTTGAACTAACAACAGCAAAGCTCCTGTAAGCTTAAATTAAATGTTGATTTATTTTTTGATGTGTAAAAAGTCAAGTTGAGATACATTCAAGCAAACAACAAATTAGTTGATATAATCAATCATCAGTCACTTTAAAAATTGTAATACGATTAACCAATTGGTTTAACATGCTATTGCAATTCAGGAAATGAATTTGAGAAACATATGATATAAATTATACTTATTAGTGCATTCTAAAGACTGGTGATACTTTGAATTGCATAGCAATTGGTTTTTGCTACAAAAACACCTGTTTTCAATTGTCGTAATTAAATTCATCATAAAAAAATCAAGGAGTATTTAATTGAATACATTTACTATCTCTGCCACTCTGTTTCAAAATGTTTAGGATAAATTTTTCTGGGATGTGTCAAAGTTGAATCAAATTTCCTAACAAAAAAGTAATAAGAGAAACAAACTTTTCAGCTTAACCCCATTGAAGACCGCCCTAAGCTCACGCTTTTAGAATTATTCCCAACCGAACTTTTAAACTTACTTGAGCGTAAATAACACAATAAAAGGGATTTTAAAAAATTACATTTATTTTTATAAGGGTTACAAAATGTTGCGTTTTCTCAACGTTAGTCGACAGTGGTATAAAAATAATTATCATTTTGAAATATGAAGGTATTTAAAATTTATAGCATGCAGAGGGATCATCACACATGGTATCTGTTTGACTTTTGCAATGTTTACAGCTTTTTCTCTTATTTTTCCCAGTTTTCGGTTTTCACAGGTCTAAATGGTCTTTTCGAGTAACTTTCAAAATTACATTTTAGACAGCAGAAGGTCTTTTAGCATGTGAGACAACAGGTAAACTTATATCTGTCAGCATTTCTTCAGGTGTTTTCATCAAAGAAACGGTGATACATCTCTGAAAGTCTAATAAACTCATTTCAGAATGCATTAAGTATCTGTACTTCCAGTCATCATCTAGTGGAAATACTGTAGGATTTCTTCCAATGTTAAACATCGTCTTTTTTCATGCATAAACTTATCTGAAATGAAAAAAAACGCTAACTTACAATATAAAACATATTGTAGCACACAAAAATCCCAAATACCACTCATTAGACCAGGGATGTCGAACCAGTGGCACGCGTGCCATTGATGGCATGCGACACAATATTTTTGGAACGCCAGTGATCAAAATTGTTTTGTATATTATTTCAAAGTTTACTATAAAGTAGTATTACGAACAAAAGCGAGTGAACGGTCGCGGGGCGGCGGGGAACACACTCGTTTGTTATTGTCTTGCCTTAGTTCGTCGTAGATTACAATTGCTTATGATGTAAAGTTTGCCTACGCATAGCATAGTCAATTTCATTGACACAGCTGTACTTTAAAGTTTATCTGCGTTATATTTACGATTTTTAACTGTTATTTAACATGACTAGTTCAGCTAAAGAACAAAAAGAGCAAGATAGTAGGTGTAACAGAGAATTTCAAATTGGGTGGACCGAGAAACATGGCATTATTTGTAAAGGTGACAAAGCGGTGTGTGTTTTATGTTCTGGAATAGTAGTATGCAGAATATCGTCCTCAAAATGGTACTTTGGAACAAATTACAAACCTTCTTATCGAAAAGAGTGGACCACAGCAAAAATAATTAATTGCTTAGAAATCATTTGGCCGATGACAAAATTTCAACAAAAAGTAACATCTTACAATCCTAATATTAGTTATTTGTCATCCAATCTACAACGACAAAGTCACCTTAATGTTACTTTAATTTGAATTACACGTATAAACATTTATAACTATACACTGCAAAAGGTATTTTTTCGAATTAAATAGAGTTTTGTGGTAATAGTATTTAATTTTATTATTTTCCCAAAATTATTTTACAGCACGTCTATACCTCACTAAACACTTCTTTAGAAAAAATGGCACATTGTTCCATGAAGTTTCTCCACCCCTGCATTAGACTAATGGTGCGTTTACGCAACATTATTAAAAACAACAATTTATGAGCCTAAAAACAATAACTATATCTTACCTGTTGAAACCGTTTTGTTTTTGAGTTGTTTTTTTTGTCTCTGAAGAAACAGTTGCTTAAAGATTAATCATGCACAAGCTCTGTAACAATTATTTGAAAATAGTTCCTTCTTTTCCTTCAAAACATGAAAATGAATTCATTTGATCTAAGTGTGAAAATCTTCTAGGCTATTGAAAATCAAATTTATTTAGAAACAACAATCAAATTATGCTAAATAAAATTAAAATTTTCTTTTAATTGAAAAATAACTAAAAAAAATTTGATACTTTTTCGCAGCTCGAGTCTTAAATGTGTTAATGCTGCGAAAACCATTAATGCAGAGGTGGCCAACCCGCTGCCCGTCTTGAATAACTTTGAGGCCCCCGCGAGATTCATTACAACACTTCACAAAATATCATTACTTTGTACAATATTTTTGTTCTTAATGTTCTGTAATAAATATATCCCATAACTGTTTCTATTTTATTATATTGCTTCTGTTTACTTACAAACTTAGAAATTAACAGAGTTGCCTCGTAGCGACCCCTACCCTCGTAGCATCATGCTTGATTCCTGCAACTTTATCTCGCTGCTTACTGCTTACTGCTAGAGCTAGGCATGTTTGATCATTGCATTATTATAAGTAAATTATCTATGTTACTATACAGGAAAAATAACGTGAAAATAATAACAATTCATTCCATTTGAAATTTTCTCTCCAATAAATGTTTATAATGGCTCTATATCTATTTTCTTTTATTTCTAATGGGCTGCCGATTGGAGTTTTTCCGTTGCAGACCTAGTACATCCCCTGGAAGCAGGTATCTCTTTTTAGTGCGGCATCATATAGGAGAATACCAATCACCGCAGATAATTTTGACACCCAGTTTCCTCCCTAGGGAGGCATCTGAGCTCTGACGATGCGAATCTGTACTAGGTTTTAATTTTGCCGAGAGCACCCAAGCCAAACAAACACTCTAGGGATCTTTTACATGCCGTATAATCATACGACATGACCACTGTTGATTTTCTGCATCATGAAAATCCAACGACTTGGGCCGGGGTTGAACCCGCAACCTTAAGTGCAGAGGGCCAGCGACAAACCAACCACCCCACCCAGCTGGCCCATATCTAATGTAAAGATATATATTTTTATATGAAGCGCGCGGGATTATAACGTTTTTCTTAAGTTGCTTTCAAGGTCATTTGAGTTGGCCACTCCTACATTATTGTGAAGATTAGCTAATTAAAATGGGGAAAACTCTCGATTTTGCATTTTAACGTGGCCGCGGTAGCCGAGTGGTCAAGGTATCGGATCGTGGCTGGCTTTGTCATGAGTTCGAGCCCAGTACAGCTAAAGATCCGCCGTGTAGGGGAGCGATGCACGTTAAATCTGTCGAAAACTCAAACGTCCTCCCGTCGGTGTGGTGCGATAGTTAGGAGAGGGGGTGCCAGCTCAGGTATCATCCACGTCACTTGACCATGGTTCAAAATTACGTGGTCCGTCGCCAAAAGCTCCCGTGTAGCTGAACAGTGCGACGTTAATATTCACTTACTTATTCACATTTTAACGGAGCAAATAAGTTAATTCCTTTTGAGCTTTAACAATAATATCTATTCCAATTGATTTTAAAACAGAACATATTTTTTTATGTATCCTTCTATTTTTATCCCCTCTCAAACTTTCAATATCGCAAAGGTGGTAAGATCCCCTTAACAGCCATTCTCCAAACGATCTGTTAGATACCAGATTGAATTCATCACGGAAGAAAATTCATATCCTTCAAACAAGATCCATAACCGAACTTCAAAGACAAGCAAAGTTTCCAATCATTTTAGAAACGATTTACGTCATCTTCAGACCTCCGCAAAATCTTCTTTTAGCAATAGCCTCTACTACATTCCCCTTTTCGAATATTCGCCGGAATACTTTCCCAAAACCATCGTCTGTATCCCCCTTTCACACCCTACTGTCTAAGAGTCACGACTCCAGGAGTCGACGATTTTAATATTTATGGGGAGGTAGCATTAGCGCTGTCGAAATGACACTGAAAATCGTTTTCTGTTTTGCGGGTGAAAGACGGAAATTTTCGCGGAGGGGTGTTATGTATTAAAAGGAAGGAAATCTCAATCAATTTGTAACGTTGAGTCGGATTCGGTAGAGGAAAAGATTTTAACGAGTGTTGTTATTGAGTTTCCCGGTTCTCTTGGCGAAATATTTTAAACTTGCTTATTATCCAGTCACGTATCAAATACGTTGAGGAAAACGTTAATTTTTCTCGCTTTGGATTAGTAAGGATTTAAAATTATGAATTATTCTTGGTTCCTATGGTTTTGCATGATTTACATTCGAACTAATGGATTCGATTCGCTTTATTTATTATATCTTAGAACTAAATTGAAATATTTATTTTCTTAGTGGAATGCATTTTATAAGTTTTCTAGATTAGAAATTAATTCCATAACTGTTCCATTTCAGTACCTATTACTTCAAATATCTTTACAAGTTTTATATAAAATTATTTAATTAAAATCCTAAATATCAAAGAAACTGATTATATAAATTGATATTGAATGAATATGATGAATATGATGAGTGATGAATATGATAATGAATATGATGATATTGAATAGTTTTATTATTCATTACGCTACTTACGTATTATCGCAACATATTGGCGATATTATATGAAACGAAGCACGGGATTGTCAATTGAGCGCATACGACAAATACGAAATTGGGGTTGCCAACTTGGCGAGTTATCTTGAACGTTGGCAATTGTTGCGGTAATACATACCTTCTCTTCTAGTGAAACTTAATGATTAAACACTAAAAATAAAAGTATGAAACAGGTATTGGAAACTTAAAAAATATGTATGTTGTAGTATTATAAACAATGTTGGCTTTTAGGACAGCTTTTTAATAACTCATATAAAAGTGAAGTTTAACCAATTTTGCAGCTAGTCAACCTTATCCCTTTCTGCTTATAATATTGGGCAAAATCCAATTGAAGATAAAGGATAGAAGTTCTAAGACCATTATGAGAAAAAGTTAACTTACCTAAAGATATGCATTAAAAATGCCAAGATCTCCATGAATCAGTGAATAGTAAACAATTTATTGCCAGATTCAGGATCCAAATACGAACTCAAAGCTATAAAATTACTGGCAGAATTGCAGCAAAAAAATAAGTATAAAACTATCCGTACTAAGATAATTATAAACTAAGTATATTAAGTTAAATATAATACTAAAATTATAGAGGAGCAATACTAAGAATATTTTTGTATTTGTCTGCTCTACAAGACAAAGGTTAAAATAAAATTATTGAAATATTTTATTTTTAAGAACGACTGTTACTCCACCTAAGAACTGAATATATAAGTTAATTAAAGTAGATAATTACTTGGAATTATTAAGATTTAATATATATTCTTTTATAACACAGAAAACTATTAATCTACAAATAAGAATTAAATCTAAATATAATTTTGAGTTTCCTTACACAAATAACTATTAATAAAGTTAATTGGGTATTTTTATTGAGGTTTAAATTATTTGGTATATATATACCATTTTATGTTTATAAATTATTCATTGTTTGATTGAATAATTTAAAGTATTGGATTCACAATTCTTGTTTTCCTATTCTACATCTCAAAAATTCTCTTCAACTAATATTTAACCAATACTATTTTAAATTTCATTTCATATCTTTGAGATTAAATTTAAAATACTGGGTGCTCTAGTTAAAAAAGTTGATTCATTAATATTAAGTTAAAATACATTTCAATTGCATCCCAACACTTTTATTCACATTGTTTCAAAAATAAAAAGGCAATACTGTTTTTTCCTTTGAATATTTTTCGTGTAATAAATCGTTTTGTATCCTATATTCATCAAAAATATTCGATTTCAATATTTATTGCTTAAAACTGTAAACTGCATGCCGTAATAAAATTTAAATTAATAGATATTTACTTCCATAATGTTAATAATATATATGAGAGTGTTATAGATATAATGCTTATTAATATTAACGTTATGTATTGGTATATTTTTAATAAAACCACTTTCATAGCTACAAAATAAGAATAAAAAAGCCAACCCTAAATTGTATTGAATTATTTATGAGGTTTTATACGGAGAACACAAATTGAATAATTTTATCAATTTTAAAATTGCGCTTACATCTAAAAAACCTATAACATCAGGAAAATAGTCAAATAATTTCAATAAAACTATTAAAGTACGTTTCTCATTTTGCTCTATAGCTCCCCCTCTTCAACATTTTCAGTCAGATATCACTATATATATTCTTCTATAAAAGTATTTCTGTGAATTAATGTGTTACGACACAGTAAAATATGCTGGTTGTAAGTATAGCTTTTATACAAATGTTATAAAATAGGATTACATAAGAAATATTGTTACTTTTTATATATAAATAAGAAAGATAAACTAAAGATATATTTTCCTCAAACAATTGTCTCTTAGAGGCAAATGCACTATAACTGTTTTATGATACAAATTGAGCTTATGATTTAAGTGTAAATATTTCAGATATTTATCTAAGGGTAACTTATATTCATTTAAGCATTATATTCATTTAGTTTCAAAATAAAATAATTACTATTAAGCACTATATGTACTATATAGATCTATCGGTAAATTTATTTGTGATTTAATTTCCCTTGTTTTATATTAGACACAAAATATAAGATATTTTCACAGTAACCTTCTTGGGCATTATTCGAAATTAATTATTTCTTTTTTTTTATAATAATGAAATGGCGCTTTTTTGTTATAATTTCGTTCTAAGTTAAACTAAATCAAAGAATGATACTTTCTGATTAAAAACTGATCTTAGAATCCTCAAACATTTCAATTTTTAAAATTTTTTTCATCAGTTTATGTGTTAAAAAAGTAGTACAACTTGAACTATTTTAATCGCAGTATGTAACTAAACACCATATATTAATGAGGAAAGCTTAATATATATTTGAATAAATGATGAAAAACCTTTTTTTCATAATTCAGAATTTCTAAGAGCTAAGAAACTGTAGAAGAAAGAAATGAAAAACAGCAATCTTACTTTATTCTATTTTTAGAAAGTGTACAATCTATCGTAAATGAATGGGAATATATTATATAGGCAGTGGAATTTTAATCATCTAACCAAAAGAAAAATTGTTTTATGAAATATATTTTGATCTTCTTTTAGTCAAAAGATATGTTTTTCGTAAAGTGTATGTGATAAAAATAAAATAGATAGTTATTATTAACTCATTGCACATTTAAAATTTATTGCTAGTTCTGGTAACTATGCAAGTGCGTACATATTTAAATTCAACTTCTAAGCCATAAAATGGAATTTTCAAAAAATATATACCATATATTTTGGAGTATTACACACACCGGCATATATACCGCATCAAAAAATATACACCGTATATTTCGGTGTATTACGCGCACCGGCATATATGCACCTACGCTTTCAAACTGTATTTTTTAATTTTTTAGGTATATTCGTCGTACAATATGCACCCTTTTTTTGTACGAAGAAAACTGAAATATACATGTGTAATGCTTTCATCTTACGAAGTCATTCATTCTCTCTCTCTCTCTCTCTCAATGTATTATACCAGTCTTTGAACAACGGTATACTTCTAAAACTAAAACTAAAGAGCAAGAAAAGAGGTGTTTGAGAAATGTGAATGTAGATGAGGGAAAAAAACTTTTACAAAAAGAAGACAAATGTGTCATGCTTGTCTACAAACAGTGCGTGGATGGATAATAAAAGCATGGATTGAGAAATTAAACCTTACATTAAAAATGTAGTATATCGAACAATTTAGATGGAACGGAAGACGATTGTTTAAGTATCATAGTAACAGTTATGATAAAAAATGAAATAGAATTCAATGATATGCATGAAGATATAACGGATATAACAGAAAATGAATAGAACTGACTTAATATTATTAAATCATAAGAGTTTATAAAGTATGTATTTTTCTTTAAATAAACTAAATTTAGATGTATGCAGAAATAGCATTTTTTATGCTCATCTTATCTTTCTTTTTAAACCTAACGTTTTTATATCCAATGTATAACGCGCGCCCGTAAATATCGATCTCATTTTTTTTTGGCGGCGCGGCGCGTTAAAAGTGCATACTATACTCCGGAAAATACAGTATTCGAAAGAAAAGTTTCTAATGTATTTTGTTTAAGGTATCCGACTACGTTCGGAACCGTGATTTTAAAAAGAGTGCATAAATGGATAATTTTCATGATATTTAGTGTCACTTAGATTAGAATGCATGTATAAAATTGTTTTAAGGACATTTTGACAAAAACAGTTATTTAAATATAATATTTCGGCAAAAAATTAACAAAATAACCTTTTTTCAAAATGTTCTCCTTTTGCGAAAAATGCTTCTATTATAATATTTTGCCCGTATATAGCTCAGATCTCTGTACAGAGGCTCAACTATGATTTTTGAAAAGTATACATTATTTTCTGAATAACAACCATTCAAAATAATTATCGGCGTTATTTTCTTAAAATTTCTCCCCTCTGTTGTCGTAAAACAGGGATAAACCCACTTCTAAGTTATATATTTCAAAATTTCTTCTGGGGCCTCTGTAGAGAGGTCTGAGCTATATACAAGCAAAATATTATTATAATAGAAGCATTTTTCACAAAAGGAGAATATTTTGAAAATGGGTCATTCTATGTTCATTTTTCGTCAAAATATTGTGCTTAAATAATTTTTTAATGTAATACTATTCTTAAAATAATTTTATATACATTTTCTAATCTAAGTGACTCTAAATATCATAAATATTATCCATTTACACGCTTTTGCAAAATCACGGTTCTGAATGTTGTCGGATTCCTTAAAATTAACGAATTCCAACTGTAATAATACCATTTAAAATGCATTCAAATACGGATGATTCTCATGAAGAAAATTTTATTTTTGTTATCACTATGGAAAAACCAAATTCTCGAATAAATATTTATATTCGAGCAAATACATATCTCAAGTATTAGAAGTACGTACAGAGTATGTATATAAATATCAACACAAAAGGAATTTCTTCAAATAATTTCGCAAGTTTCTTAAAATGTTGCGTTACAACGAATATTTCATCTCTTGATAAATTATTCACTCAAAATACCCTTCATACCTCTTATTAATTACCAAGAGAAACATTCATAAAGAAATAATTCATTCCATCTCAGAAAAGAGAGAATCTCTGTTTGCTTAATAATATCAAATCATTTCCTTCATCCATTAACATCAAAACGTAATCTGAGTTAATCCTGGTACTTAGTCACCATTTCTTTTATATCACTGAATGCTGGAATTTAGCGTCGTCGAGGTCGGAAATTATCTATGATCTTAACTAAGGAGGAAAAGCCAATTATTAAATGACGCGTTTTTCATTTGTTAGCTTTTCTGCTTAATGGTGAGGCGACAATTAATTTTATATGGCTAATTTGCACAAGAATAGTCGGAATTTATTCCTAAATGTCGGACTTGAAAAATTATGAGAAGGTTAGATTGTGTGGTTGTTTTTAAATGGTGTTGAATATAGGTCAGGTATTTAGGTTTAATGTATTTTTAATTACATTGATGGAAGAATTTTTTCTTAATTATTTGATTATAAAAATATCACTAAGAATATTTGACAAAGCAAAGTTATAAATTATCTTCATGAATAATTTTTTAACTATTTGAATATAAAAATTCGCTAAGAATATTTGAGAAAGCAAAATTATGTATGAGCTTAGTGAGAATTTTTTAAAAATTATTTTAATATAAAAAAACTCATTATTAAAATGTTTGATAAAACAAAGTTTTGTATGAGCTTGATGAAGAACTATATAACTATTTGAATCTAAACAATGTTATATACAAACAACGAATTCAGTAACAAATGCACCCAACAAACTAACAATGTTTGATAAAGTCAAGTTATGTATGAGCTTGATGAAGAATTATTTAACTATTTGAGTATAAACAATGTTACATACAAACAATGAATTCAACAACAAATGCAAATGACAAGCTAACAATGTTTGATAAAGGTAAAAATGCATGAGCTGATGAAGAATTATTTAACTATTTGAATATAAAAACTGACTAATAAAATGTTTGATAAAGCAAAATTATGTACGAGCTTGATGAAGAATTTTTTTTATTTATTTTAATATCAAAATCCACTAATAAAATATTTGATAAAACAAAGCTATGTATGAGCTTGATGAAGAATTATTTAACTATATGAATAAAAACAATGGTTTATACAAACAACAACAAATGCAAACAACAAGATAATGTTTAATAAACCTAAAAATACATGATCTTGATGAAGAAGTTTTTTAATATTTGAATACATAAAAATCCACTAATAAAACGTTTGATAAAGCAAAGTTATGTATGAGCTTGATGAAGAATTATATAACTATTTCAATATAAATATTGTTATATTATTTATATTGAAATTACAACAAATTCAACAACAAATGCAAAGAAAAATAAACAATGATTTATAGAAACAATGAATTCAAGAACAAGTGCAAGCAACAAACTGTCAATGTTAGATAAAGTTAAGAATGCATGAGCTTGATGAAGAATTATTTAACTATTTAAGTATAAAAATCCACTAACAAAGGGTTGATAAAGAAAAATTATGTATGAGCTTAATCGTGAGAAAATTACTTTCGAAAAATTATAAAATACTTTAAAATATAACTTATTTGAATAAAGACGTCCTCCTTAAATTAAAATCAATATTTTTTCATTGATTATTGATTTTAATCAAAATGTTAAATTTAATCCTAGATGTTCTTTAGTCAAATTACATGAACGTATACAGTAGAACGTCGTTTATCCGAATCTATTGGGACCGAACACCGTTTGGATACGCGATTGTTCGGATAACCAAAAACCGAATGCGTTCCATGCAGTATATGAAACCGGATGCTATACGAATATTGAAAATCATCTCATGCTGTAAACGTGCTTGAAGAAAAAGCAAAATAGGCGCAAAATGTTTTATTGTGGAAAATAATCACTTATTTTTCGCTATACCATTGTACACCTTCTCTTTTTCGCTGCAAGGTCTCTGATTCTCTTGAGCAGCAGTAGTTGAGTAGAACAGCACTCTCATTGTTGTTCGTACCACTCCATAGCTATCTCTAACGCAGAAAACACGTCAGCATTTGATAATCCCTTGCTGTTTTCGTTGTTGTTGTTGTCTTCGTCTTCATACACTTCATCGGCAACAGGGTCGGATTCTTATTGCACGGAAGTCACAATCTCGTCATCATTTAGTATTTGAAATCCACAATCTTCTGCATTGCATGCCATCCAGATTTCTACATCTCCATCGCATTCTTGAAATCCTGGGATCGATTGGACGAAGTCGATAATCTCCTTTCTGTGGTCGTCATTGAAGTCTTTTTCGCCTTCTAGACAAACTGACCTAATATATTCAAATGTTTACCAAATCACACAACTGAAATTCCCCAAATATCCCTGACCTTGGGTTTTACCATCACTTTTGGCTTCACGTGACACAACTGTTGAGCATTGCACTGTTCGAAAACGTATTCATATACAGTACATGTAGTTGACAAAAACAAAAAAAAATAGTCCGGATATTTGAAGCCCCATATAATAAACGTTCGCATAAACGACGTTCTACTATATTTGTCTTCGTATAGTAATGAACATAGATCAAATTTTCAATGCGGTTTTTATTCTGTTTTCCCTCAATCAGCTTGAAGTTTCATCTTCAAGTCAGATGCTTAATGAAACATTATGGGAAATACCACCTGTCTCTGATTGGTATTTTGCTTTTTCACCTAGTGGAGTGCTAAAATTTTCAAGAGATAGATCTGATCATTCGACCCTCTCACGGTTCTCTTAGTTTCATGAATGACCAAAAGATTTTTGCAACCTGTAGAGCTAGACTTTCATATATTCCTCATGTCGGAATTTGAAAAAGATGATTTAATTCCCTATCCTGTTATGTTGAATTTTTTCTTCGTAGCAATGATATGGCCACGTTGATTTGGTTTATCAAGTGGATAGAAAACATACTTTTTAAACAAGCAATTTTAATGCTTTTAAGCCTAATAAACCATGAACTGAATCCAAAACTATAAAAACTTGTTAATTAAATAAGATAATTCGCTGAAATTGTCGAATGAACTAATATACATTAAAAATCGTTTAACATAAAATTGAAGGGACTAAAATATTTGTTCGTGTTAAAAGAATTTCGTATTAAAGAATATTGCGAAAAAAACATATATTCAACAAAATTAAGTTTATTAGAGTACACATTTTATTTGTATAGATATGAATATATGTAAGTATTTAATAAAAATGAATGAAACAAAAACATTCAAAAGGACTTAAGGTATCCGACTACGTTCGGAACCGTGATTTTGCATAAGCGTGTTAATGGATAATATTTATGATATTTAGTGTCACTTAGATTATAATACATGTATAAAATTGTTTTAAGGACATTATGACAAAAACAATTATTTAAATAGAATATTTTGGCAAAAAATTAACTTAGAATAACCTTTTTTCCCAATGTTCTCCTTTTGTAAAAAATGCTTTAATTATATTAATATTTTGCCTGTATTCAGCTCAGACCTCTGTACAGAGGCTCCACTAGAATTTTTCAAACGCATAACTTAGAAGTCAGTTTATCCATGTTTTACGAAAACAGAAGGGAGAAATTATAAGAAAATACGCCGATAATTATTTCAAATGGTTGTAACTCTGAAAATAATGTGGATTTTTCAAAAATCATAGTTGAGCCTCTGTACAGAGGTCTGAGCTATATACAGGCAAAATATTCATACAATAGAAGCATTTTTTACAAAAGGAGAACATTTGGAAAAAAGG
>BMAV01008488.1:90787-135050 GCA_019973955.1 Trichonephila inaurata madagascariensis
ACCCTCCCCACCTCTTGAAAGTCGAATTTTTTTTTCCCAAAATACGTTCTTATTAGATCTCTACCCAACAAAAGACATATACCTGCCAAATTTCAAATCTGCAAGTCTGATAGTTATGCAGTTCTTGTGATTAGTGAGTGAGTCGTTTTTCTCCTATATATCTTAAATTATATCAATTTTTTTCCTTTATTTTTTGGATATTACTATTATAAAACATAATAATATTGCTTTCACACAGCTATCTGAATTTTCATTTATCAACTTCCATTTTCCAACACAGATGGCGCTACTTTCTATATTTCACAGAAATAAAATAATCATTAGATATATATATACATATAAAAAGAGAGATTAATATATATGATAATAAACATTCATCAATGATATAAATATAATTTTAGTTTTTATTAACATTATTTACTGTTATTTTTAATATATTTTTAGAATTTACGAATCTGCTATAAAGGGGCTTTTCAGTCTACTAGCTTTAAATTAGTTTACAAATCTCAGATTTTGTCAATCACTTGTTTGTGATTTGAGCAGTGATTTGAGCAGTTTCAAATGCTTTTTAAGTATGTGCATTTTTTCATGTTTAATAATGGATTTAGAATATCGATTGATTTTAATCTCTCCAAGATTTCACTCAGTACTATAAACAGAAGGGAGAAGGTCGGATGACGCGCAATATTGTTTTAAATCCAGTAAAACAGTCCTCAAACAGCTATATTTACAGATGCTGAAGCATTCATCTTGAAATTTTGGATAGGAATTTGGAATTCTTCGCAAGGAAACTTTAAAATTTGTACAGAATACAATTCTAAACCGAGAACACAGTACTAATACTCCGAATTTATACTTGGATATTATTAGTACTTCAATATTTTAATAATATATTATTGTTAATGAAAGTTCAAAAATTTATGCACTTTTTTTAAATATAAAAAAGGTTGTTTTTCTCTTTTATTACCGGAAAGAATTCTACGAGTTTATGATTAAAACCCAAACTTCTGTTCGTGATATCAACAAATTAAAACAAACAGTAATATTGTAGCATATATAGCACAATATTATGGTAAAATATTATAAAATTAAATTACATTTTTCTAGGGAAGAGAATAAAATTAGAAGTTTCAATGAGATTTATAGTCAAAAACGTCTTAAAATAACTAAGAATAGCATTTGAAAGATATTTCTTACATGATGTTAAATAAACAACCCAAAAGTAACTTTATATATTAACCTTTGATAATTTTTTTAGCACAAATTTTATTTTTAATAGACATTTCTTAGAGAAACTGCCAGAGAAAACCGCTTTTCTTATCAAATATTATAGGATTTCTCGGGAAAATAAAGATCAAATAATGAAGTTTGTGCTAAGAAAACACATCAGCTTATTATTTTCTTGAGAAATAACTTCGTTACACACGATAGATTTGTATCATACTAAAAAACTATTGGAAAATAGTATTTAACCACTATTCGATACATATATTTACTATTTACTTAAAAAATAAAGGTTTATCATAAATGAATTAATTAAGTTGTTAAAATTACTATTTAATAGCAAAACTCAAATCTTTCGATTTTTTTAAACATGTTTTATTTGTCACGGCCATGAACTCGCTACGTACCTCACAATCTCAGCTGGCTATTCGCTGCAAGAATGGGCATCTGACAATCACAATTAAGGTATCCGACTACGTTCGGAATCGTGATTTTTCAAAAAGCGTATAAATGGATAATATTTATGATATTTAGTGTCACTTAGATTACAAAATGTATATTAAATATTTTAAGAATAGTATTACAATAAAAAATTATTTAAGTACAATATTTTGACAAAAAATGAACATAGAATGACCCATTTTCAAAATGTTCTCCTTTTGTGAAAAATGCTTCTATTATAATAATATTTTGCCTGTATATAGCTCAGACCACTGTACAGAGGCTCAACTAGAATTTTTGAAATATATAACTTAGAAGTGGGTTTATCCATGTTTTACAACAATAGAGGGGAGAAATTTTTAAGAATAAAAAACGTCGATATAGTTATTTCAATGGGTTGTAACTCTGAAAATAATTTGAATTTTTCAAAAATCGCAGTTGAGCCTCTGTACAGAGGTCTGAGCTATATACAGGCAAAATATTAATATAATAGAGGCATTTTTCCCAAAAGGAGAACAATTTGAAAAAAGGTTGTTCTAAGTTAATTTTTTGTCACAATAGTGTACTTAAATAATTTTTTTTGTAAAAATGTCCTTATATAAGACAATTTTATACATATATTCTAATCTAAGTGACACAAATATCATGAAAATTATCCATTTATGCGTATTTTTAAAATTACGGTTCCGAACGTAGTCGGATACCTTAACGCAATGATGAAGATTTCTTATCAAACGCCACAAGTTTGCTCTCACGTTTAAAAATTAAGCCTTTTATATGACAGGATAATAAGAGAGAATTCAAAATTGGCTACCTACAAAAAAGTTTTAAGACATGGACCCAAGGCCTCAGCCTCAATATGATCCTGATCTGAATCATTTAAATTGTCAAATGTTGTTACCAGACATATTCTCCAAAAAATAAGAATTACAAACCATACGTCAACTAAAAACAGGGGCAATATAACAGTATTATGTCATTTTCCTCTCCCGTGTCTAGATCTAAGCCTACCACCAACAGGGATGTCTTAAGACTTCTTGAGGCCCTGGACCCCTACATAAATGTGTGGCCCCACTTATGAACCTTAAAAGTAGACGGTGCACAGCATAAGTTGTCAAATACTCGAACAAACAATAACCCCAAACAAATAAAAGTGAATGACTTACAATTGCCAAACCGTTCTTAACCAACTGCCACTTTTCGACTGAATGAGTATTGATGATGTATGGTGGTAGGCCTAGGCATATACCTAGGCGCGACGGTCGTCACATGTAGCCAGTTGACATATCATCCGAAATTACCAATTTTTCGGTGAATACAACCGGAAAAAACGTTTGACCGTTAGAATTATTCGAACCATGATCTCTTATTAAGGCTGAATCGAGAACGAGACGAGGCCCCTATTGTGGCCGAGGTCCTGGGCCTGGGCCCATGCTTTAAGACGTCCATACACCATACACCATCATACTCATTAATCAAAAAGGTATCGGTCGAGTTGTGCCAAAGTATGTGGAATTGTGAGTCAGACACATTTATTTGGTACGTGTTACCAATTGTAAGAGTATTTGGCAATTATATAGTAGAAACTATCTATATAAAAGGGTTGGAAGGTGAGGCATACTTTTGCATGGGGGCCCAGGACCTCAAGATGTCTTAAGGGGACTGCCTACCTTGAAAATGTCATTTTTCGTCTACATGAGGCATTTTTTTTTATTTCAAAATCTTCTAGTTTGAACATTTTTCTTTCCAAAACAATTTTTCTTTTTCCTTTACGCGAAACAGAAATAAAGTTATAGGGATTTTAAAAAAACATCACTCTATGCAAAAGGGCAGCAAGATAAAACTTTAAATGAGTTTTTCTCAAAATTATGTTTTCGAAAGAGACTCTTTACTGGATACATGATATCTTAAGAACCAAACCAGATACCGTTTTTAAATTTTGTGGGAATGTTTATGTTATACTATTTTTCATAAAGTGAACCATAAGTTTTATTATAGGTTAAATATTTTTTCATTTAGGGTAGTTTTTATAAAGAAAAAGACTTTAAAAATATGAAAATTTTCATATTATTATGTATAATTGTCTGTAATTTTTTTGTATTTTAATATTTCTCTTATGTTTTGGATCATTTTGATAAGCACCGTCATATGTATGTTGTGTATTAAGAAAATTATGATAATTGTATTAGAAGTTTTTATACAGTGTTACCTTTTTAGCAAAAATTTGGTAAAATTTCCTTGAAAACAACCAAATTTTCTAAAAGTACAATGTTTATTTAAAAACATTTATGTATTTACATATTTCCTTTTTAATTTTTCTTTCTAAAAATACTCAATTTGTTTCAAAAATTTGTTTTTATAAAAAAAAAGTTTGCGCAATACAGGTAAGACATCTCTGGTTACCTATGATGACATTGTCCGAAGACAGTAGCTTGATAAGGATCAACTACTCTCACCAGATTCGAAGGGAACCATCCATGAAATGATTTTATAATGTTTATGTTTAAATTTTTGAAGTGTTATTCATGTTCTGTTGTTATAGTCAATGATTATTGTGGATACATACGCTCAGGAACTACAAAAAGAGGAAGAGAAACTGCATGAAAAGCATCCTGCTCTCGTCAATTGCAAAAACATCATTATTTTATGCTACAATGATAGATCACACTCAGAAAGGAAGAACCAAGTGAAAATTATTGAGTGCGGACGTACTCTGTTTAAGATACAGTAGAACCTATTTTTTATGCAATTTTATTTTTGCGTGATTTTAATTTTGTACGATTTTTTGTGCGATCTTTTTCTATGCGGTATATGAATTTCAACGGCTGTAGCGCCAAAGCAATTTTTTCTATCAATGTACACACATACACCTCAAGACGCTCTGTTCATTCGTTAGAAACAGTCTCTCGACAATGCACGCTCAAATGCTTTCTCTCAGCGCACTAGCAGCACGCACTTGATTGAAGACGAAACTTTCATTGAAAGTGACGTTATCAATAATTTGGTAGATTATGAATACGGGCAAGAAGAACCGGTTTCTTTGAGAGTGGATAAAATATTTGCTGAGATCCAGTTTTCCAACAAATCGGAAAATCATTTTCTTAAAATAGATACTAATTCTGAAAGGAGTTTGAAATTCCAAAAGGAGCTTCGTTCATGCATATCTAATTATCACGACTTTCACAAGTAACTGACAAACCGACCGTTGTCTCAAAAACTTATGATTTACTTTATGGTGCCAAAAAATAAATCAATTTAAATTATACCTCCAAGTGACGAAAGCGATTTTGGAATAATTCATCACAGGAAGATGCGCGCTTTGTATTACGATGAATAGCAGTAAATTATGTATGAGTATTTTGAAAATTTCTCCATGTATACAATGAGAAATTAAATGTTTCCATGTGGAACTTAATTGTTTATTTTATTTGGAAGCACTTTCTCATAAATTTCGTAAATAATTGACTTATTTTTGAAGTGTGACTTTTCTTAAGCGGTCCTCTCCACCGCATAAAAAAAGTTTTGTGTAGTATGTCGACAAAGTTGTTAGTTATATGCAACTATTTATCAAATTTTCATATATTTTATTTGTGCGTTTTCTTTTTATGTGATTCCTATCTACCGCACAAAAACAGGTTTTAACATATCTTAAATTAAATTATTTGTTTTGTTTTGATGCAGAATCATGTTCCATCAATATTTCAGCAGTTTACCATTATATTAATAATTATTTCATTATACCATTAAAAAAATATGGATTATTAAAAATAAAAACCCTGTCTAAAGGAGAAAATGCCAAAAAAAATTTAGAATCATATTTCTCTTCCTCATATATTCCAAAATTCAATTTCGAATTTTATCAAGTGTTCTTTATTTTTATCCTGCACAGGCACTTCCTAAATCATAGGAAAATAGAAATCTTAGAACACTGCTCAATAAACTCTTCATTCTCCTTCTACCACGAAGAAGGGGAACAAGTTTTCTGTGGTTCCAGTTAAAACGAACCCTTCCACCCAGAGACAACGATACCCTAAAACAAAGAGAAGCGTTTTCCCGCCTTCACAGGTAAGGTAATTGCGTTATTTCCCGCCACTTACCTGAAGGGGCCCTCGGGCCACGAATTTATTCTAGGCCCATTCATCAATGTCGATCGGCAGGGCCTCTCGGGGGGAAGGGGCCAACTAATAGGCCCCTCATTTTAGCCAGTCATCCGTCTTGGCAACACTTTGCTATTCGAAATCAATTTCTTCACCCTCGGAATCCGCCCCTTTCATCTACTTACTCCCACCCCGTACATGGGCGTGCTTGTGTTTCTATTTTATTCTTTTTTTTTTATCAAGAAGTGAATCTCCTTACCACACAAAGTGAGAAAAGTAGAAAGAGAAATAAAAAAAGGTCTTCCATAAATTTTACAATCGACCCATCCTTTGCTGTTCTAAGCCACACTGGTGAAATGCATCCTGACTTGTATTCCACAAGGGTTTTGCCCTCCCCGAAGAACTTGATTTTTTGGAGAATCGGAAATTTGTTTAGGTATATTGCAAATCTCAAAGACTATAGAAGACTGAATGTGTAGTAACAAAAGCTTTGCGTAGAGATGTGAAATGATTGTTTGATGCTTACTTAGAGATTTCAGACAACAGCTGAAGAAATAGTTGCACCTTTTGTTCCTATTATTTTATTAGTCCAATGATTAAGTTTAAAATCTATCCTGCCACATAAATAAGGTGCTCGATTCATGGGTTCATGTCATAATTCAATTGTTCTATCAAATTTGTACATAAAATATTATAAAACCTGCTCAACACATTATGTTTTTCTATAAATAAAAGTCATCATTCGTAAAAAGTTAGGTTAGAGTTAAAATTAATGTAGTTAAAATAGTGCAGTATGCAGGCATCGTATCCTGATGACCATGGTTCAAAATTTCGAGGTCAGTCATCAATTGTCTTCATATACTTGCAAAATATTAACTGAAACCAATGCATGCAATGGATCATCCAACGAATCTGTAGTAGTAATCTGTAAACTCATGTTGAAACTTATTTTATGTCAGTACGCACTAAGGACTTTTTCGCCAAACAGTAGTAAAATCTCTCCAAGTTGGTACGCTAACATTCGACTGGCCGCTAAAGACCTATCTGGCTTGATTTCAAAATCACGCCAAAAACGAGTAGCGAACTCCTCGATATCATATTAGGTCCCTCTTGTTTTTCTCACAAATAATCGCATACTGTAAATATTCATTGCACCTAAAAGAGGCTTAAAGACTTCGAATAAAAACTGTTGGAAATAATTTAAACATCCATAAGAAGTTCGCGAGTTATTTGTGCCATGCGTTGGTATGGAAACAATAGAAAATAACCAAAAGACATTCTACATCCCTCATTCCGTAATTTTAACATATTAATTTCTATTACATTCAAATCGAAAATTAAAAAGATTTTTAATTTTAAAATTTTCTTATATATAAATTAGTCATTTATGAAGAAATTATCGTTTTCTATTGTTAAGAACTTCACCATAGTATTCACATAAAAAGAAACAAGAAAATATTCGATGGTATTTTTGCTAGTGAACTACAACAGCAAACCTATTCAACAAAGAGGCATTGGCTCATTCAATGAATTTTCTTTAACTCTTGTTTTTCTCAAACGATCACACCTAAAAAAGACTTAAAGGCTTCGAAAAATTTGTTGAAAATACTTTAAACATCCATAAGAAGTATATTTGAGCTGTTTTTGCCATACGCAAGTTTGGAAACATCAGTAAAAAACCAAAAGACACATCCACCATCAACTCATTCTGTAATTTTAATAGATTAACTTCTATTAAATTTAATCAAAAATTAAAAAAAGATTTATAATTTTAAAAAAATGTATTAAAAATCAATTATTTATGAAGCAATTATTGGTTTATACTGCTTAAGAGCTTCACCATATTATGTATATGAAATGAAACCAGAAAAACATTCGATGGTATTTTTGCTAATGGAATGAAAGCACTAGTAGAATCCAATACCCAAATTGCTTCTCCCCAAACACTTGAGTTGATGCCGAAGTTAATCACCCCCAGTCAATCATTCCATGGTAATTCCTCTGTCAGATTCAAGATGTTCGGAATTCGAAACAGACAGCGCTGCCAGAGTGAGCAGTGTTGAACAATCAGATGTGGATTATGCGGTATAGCTTCTCTAACGGAATAGAGAAATCAATTAAATCGGCCGTTGTTGAATGTTAACGAGACAGAGTACACCACCGACTTTCCTATGCCTTGAACTAAATGTTGAAACCATCACGTAGCAATAGGTGTTAAGTGCCCAGTTAAGCTACGCGCTGTGGGAATGGTAACAATAGACTAATATTGAGTAGGCACGTAGGGGGGATAAATGAGTGTTTAACCAAATCATAAGTATTTTGTGTACACGATGTCTTATAAATGCACAGTCACGAGTTCCAGTTCTGATTTAAAGATAGTAGATATCCTTCTAATGCTGGAGCTCTTAAGCTTTTTCTAGGTCAGCACCCAGATGAATCTTAAGTAATTCGAACTCCTTGTTTTAAATACGATATTTTTACCGAAGTATTATGATATCTAAAAAACACAAAAAAAATATATATTTGTATAAAGCCGTAATTTGTAAAGCCTAAGAATAATAGGAATTGTGGCCTTTAAGGTCACTAACTACATTTGTGGAACCGTGTTTTTGAGAAAAAGTGTAAATAAATATTTTCTTTTATATTTATATATAGTGTCAAATAACCCAAAATATGCATGTGTATAATAGTTTTAAGAATACTATTAAAAGAAAAAAATTATTAAAATGCAATTTTTTTGCAAAAAAATTGAAAGAGAGACATACTTTCAAAACATTCTCCCTGTATGAAAAAGGCTTCTTAAATACCACAGTTGAACTAAAATTTATGAAAAATTCATATTATTTTCAGAGTTACGATCAATTGAAACAATAACGTGTTCTTTTTCTTGTGAAAACTTCTCCACCCCCCCCCCCTCTGATTTAATAAGATTTGATTAAATTCACTTCTAATTTATATATTCCAAAAATTTTAGTTCAAACCCAGCATAGAAGTCAGCTATATGTATAGGCAAAATATTATTATTATTATTTAGAAGCATTTTTCACAAAAAGTGAATGTTCTGAAAGTATGTCATTCTTTCTTGTTTTTTTGCCAAAAAATTGCACTTCAATAATTTTTTATCGTAACAATTATCTTAAATCAATTTTTTATATATATTTTAATTCAACTGACAATAAATATCAAGAATTTATTGATTTTTACGGTTTTTCAAAGTCACAGTTCTAAACGTAGTCACCTTAAACTATCCGGACCCGTTAAACTAACCAATTTCGATTAAAACACACGTTTTTGGTTTTTATTTATTTTTTTGAAAAGAGAAATCTCTTGGCTTTACTAAACATATTTTATTTTATTTCTACATTACATACATTAAATTACATAAAACTAGAAAGTCTGAAAGGGGGTCTTTAATTTACTAGGAGTGGGCATTTAAACTGTTTAGAATCTATCATGGCGCGAATGATAACTCAAAATATTATGAATGTATTTCTATTGAAAGTGATATTTGTATTGTTTTCTTGAGAATGTATTGAAATAATTCTTTCTGTACGAATATTTTTTGAGTTATGGTCTGTCATTTCAATAATAACCACATAAATATATGTCACATTTTATGTAATATTTATTTGAACAGCTCTAATATTTTTATATTTTAATAACTTAAGAACATTCCCTAGATAACTGCATGTAGTTTACTTACTAATACTTTTATTGTTATAAGTTTATTACTTTTTTTCTCTGACTGGTGTGTAAAGATATCCTAAAAATTGCTAAAATTTCCCTTATAATTGTGATTTTTGTAAAAATTAAATACTTTATTTTAAATATTTTTTTTCATGCAGTATAACTTTGTAATTGTTATTGATCCCTACAAAAAAGTATTTATAATATTTTAGTATGCTGTATTTAAGCAAGTATTCTCTGAATGTGTTCGAATATTTTAAATAGAAATGTAAAACTAAGATCAAGAAATAAGAGGTCACTCTGAAAAATTGATTGCGGGTAATGAAAGCTCTAGAAAAAATTTCCAAAATGTTAGTTCTTTTTTAATTTTTATTTCTTTTGCAATGCATAATTTAAAATATTCGTATTTTTGCAAAAATTCTGAGTCTTATATTATAATCATGAAAAATAATCGGATTAAATTAGGATAGTATACCTGACAAATTTATGCTTATGTAGGAGTACAGCTACTTATGTGTCCAAAAGATTATTTATAGTAAAAATAATTTAAATTTATCATACCAAAGCCACATTAATTTTTTACTTTGTAGGATTTTAAGAATTGTAAACTAATGCCACGTAGCTTTTATTTAATTTAGTTAATTTTTTAATAAACATTCTGTTATATTTATTCGCTTATTTTATGTAATATCATTCGGCAACGATGTTATGTTTTGTGATCTCAAAAAACAATTAACTTGATGTTCGATTGTAAAAAGAACTGAGAAATGAGATGTTATAAATATATTATACTACCGCTAGAGGGATACTTATTTTTTTGATTTATTCTTAGAAATTATTTAAGTGAATTGAGTACATAAAAGTTTTTGAATTAATGAACTGTATCTCTCACAAAGTAATTGAAGTTTTCATGTCAAAATAGAAATTAGAAAAGCGCAAGAAACATGCTTAAATATGATTAATCCATAAAAAAATTAAAATATATTTCAATAAAAACTTTTTAAAAAATGTTCACCCTAAAAACAAAAAGCGCTAGAATATAAACAAAGTTACGTGAAATCATTCATAATTAGAAAATAATATTGTAAAAAAATTACTAACGATGCTACATCAAATGCAGACATAAATAACTAATACAGTATCAATGTTCCAAAACTTTTAAATGACATAATTTTAATGAGGTAGTTTTAATGACACAGTGCACCCACAATTAACCAACAATTCATTTTACATTAATCTAAATTCAAACTTTTAATATTTGTCATAAAAGTCATTTTAACTCGCATTCGTTTTATTTAGTTCATTCGATATTATTTAATTAGTTTCCCTAAAATTAATTTTTCTTACTGCTTTTGATTAGAGAAGCATTGAAATAATTTTATGGTTGAATCTTATTAACCCTCCAAGGGGTCTACACGTAAAATCCTGCCATTCTAGAGATGCTTTTTTTGCCTTCAAGTAAGATGCTCAAAAGCTGTTGAGCCGTATTTTTAAAAATACGGCTCAACCGCTTTTGAGAATCTTACTTAAAGGCAAAAGTACGTGCGATGCATTTTTGAAGCATCTCTAGAATGGCAATATTTTACGTGCTGACCGCTCTCTTTCAGGGTTAAAATGTTTTATATTTTCATTAGTTTCTAAGGAAACGCGAATTAATTCCCGTTCGCATCGAAATTCGTACTGTATATTAAAAATTTGACTCATTTCAAAAATTTTAAAAATGTTTTTCTTTCTTTGAATATTTTGTTTATTTTACTTACAACCGGGCATTAGGAATGTTAATAGTAATATTTTTGAAAGTCTCTAAAACAGCTTAATATCAGTTTCTTTACATATTTTTAATTATTTTGTTGGTAAATATATCGATACATTCTTAGGCTTACTTTTATAAAACTTACATTTTATATTTAAGTACATTTGTCACATTAAGTCATTTCAAAGGAATGAAAATATCTCCAGTTAATTCCCGATCTTACCCCATCTGCAGAAATTGTCCACAACCCCCAATTAACACCAGACTATATTTTTTACTGCAAGGCCTTTCTTGCATCTCTTTTTTAACTTGATGCATCGCCACAAGGCATTCTTTACAGTCCTCAAGCTCTAGAACTGGCCTCGCTTGTTATTCGGGCTTTTGGACCAATATAGAAATGCGTTAAATACATAGGCAAGACAAGAATAAGAACATTTGTGCAGTATTTTTCAATTTAAAAATCATTTTTTATTCAGTTCTATTAATTCCACACTAAAGAAAAATTATCTTGCACTACAGGGTGTCCCTAAACTCAACTTCAAGCGGGCACGGGTTGAAAGGGTGGGTGTGGTCAAAACAGTTCTGGGAAAAATAAAAAATAGTATATCTCTTATTTAAGGGAGGGTTAGCCTGTTTTTGAAAATGAGGAAAATTGATACCCTGCATCACATCATTAGGTACAGTGACCACAAATTTAACAATTTTACAGCGATTTTTTCACTAACGTGATCTTACATAGACGTGCTATTTACCATAGACCATAGTCACAAATCCAACTGAAAACTTTTCTGGTTTTGTTAAAATTAACGTAGTTCGTTTCAGTCGGATTTTGAGAAATGATCTAACTAAGATTCACCATAAAACAAAAAATATAACATTATACTAGGCAAGTCATTTCAAAAAATGACCTTTTATTCGATTCCAAAATGGTACAACACCTGATACCTTTTTAACTATAACAATTACAGTCAATTTTTTAATTCATTAATAAGCTAAAAAATTGATTGATTTTGCCACTAATTGTTTTCAAAATAATTTTTTTAGAAAGACATAAATATCTGTACAAAAACTATAAATAATATAAATATAAAAAATATTTTAATAAACATCAGGCTTTTATTATCTGTAATTGAAAACAAATAATTTATACTTAACAAAAATTTAAATCTGACGATATTAAAAATATTCAAAACATTTTGCAAAACGAAACAAAAATTATCACGATAAAAAGAATTCTCTTTAAATTGAATTTAAATCATTGTTATTGAAGAACACTTTATACAAACAAAAAAACTTTATAACAACTATTTATGAGGAAAATAAAATTAATTTTCATTCACACCCAATAGAAAACGCATTTTTCACAGAACACTGCGACAAAAAAAAAAATATTAAACTTATCTATATTCATTTGAGCAAAGAATTCGAAGCTAAAACATTGTATTCCTATCAGATTTCTTCCTCCAAACGATTTTTTTTTTTATCCTAAACTCTTCTCGATGCATCCTCGTTCAAAAACAAATCGGTCAAAAAAACAAAGACGAATCCATCGTTTCCTCCAAATGGAGTGGGAATAAATTACAAAAACTTATAGAAGCCCTGGTTAAAGCGGATGGAAAAATCGAAATGGGTGTCGATCGAAGAAGTCACGGTTTCCATATAGACTATAATTAAGGTTCTTCGGTCCGGTAATGGAGTTCCAAGGCTCGTAACGACTCGGAATCGATTCGAATCCACTCGGATTTCACGACCCTTGCCGAATCGATTCTTTATCGCAGTGTGAAGGCGCGCGACTTTTTAATCCATTATTTTACCCTCTCCTTTGTGTCGGTAATCAAAAATCACCGTCTTCATCCATGTTTTAAGAGGACGATTTCGGGTGGGGTGGCAAGGCAGGAAAGTCGTGCGAAAGGAAGTGCCACCCAGTATTTACACCGGAAAATTACCTCCATTCGTCATTATTCCCGGTTCCATTGGTTCTCCTGGTCGTCCAGGGAGGTTGTACCAATTGTTCTGGGTTAGATTAGAGGTACAAGAAGTAAGAAGGCTGCAAGAAGTTTTGTTGATATAGTTAGTAGAAATTTAGTGATTTTTCAATAAGTCACAGCAAATAATCTAAACCTTTTCCAACGTAAAATAATTTCTTAAAATTATATTATTGATCTTGTAATTACGCTGCTTATATTTGTTTTCTTGCTTGTTACGCATACTGTGTTCGTAAAATACAGAAACATTCAGTGAATATGCAATTTTTTTTTCTCTTTAACATACATATTTGAGTGAGTGAATATTAACGTCGCACTGTTTAGCTACACGGGGGCTTTTGGCGTCGGACCACGTAATTTTGAACCATGATCAAGTGACGTGGATGACACCTGAGCTGGCACCCTCTCTCCTAACTACCACACAACGCCAACGGGAGGACGTTTCAGCTCTCGACAGATTTAACGTGCCTCGCTGCCCTACACGGCAGGTCTTTAGTGGTATTGGGCTCGAACTCGTGACAAGGCAAGCCACGATCCGATACCTATACCACTGGGCTACCACAGCCCCCATACATATTTGAAGTGAAGGCTTTTGATATTTAAGTACACTCAATTCTTTTTTTTTACACAGTAGATGCATCCCTTAGAAAGCCGTGGAAAAAAATTGTGTAAAAAAATGCATGTGGCATATGGTATGTGGATGTATTCCCCAATTTTAAAAAAATCGTATCAGATCAAAAATTTCTAAATATTTTCTTAAAGAACAGTGAAAAAAAGTAATAATAAAATCCCTGCTAAGTATTTCTAAAACAAAAAGAATTCATTTTTTTACAAAAAAAAATTTTAATGAGTGTACAGTGAAAATTCGGTCTATAAGTATACACAACACATTAAAATTCAAATTGAAATTAGAAATAAAACTCTAGATTAGTACTATTCATCCCTACTTGATAACAAGCGTGCACGTTTATGACGAACTGGATCAAAAACACTTTCATCAGTAGATGTGTCAAGTATGTCTAGCACAAATATCGGTTTTGATTCAAATGAAGAAATTCGTTCGTTATTAACGACCACAGTTGGATTTTTTGTTATTGCAAAGTCTGTTATTAGTGGCTGTTTTTTATGGGTTTCTCAAATCACCTATATAATTCTTGATATCATGCTACCCATAACTTATGATTACTTTGACATATTTGTAGCAAATTTCAAGCCCTCGTGAATTAAATCAGCTGTTAATAGCTGAAATTTACCTTCAACGTCGTCATTATCGACTTCTTAATTACCATAAACTGTCATCAATTCGTTTAAATCGTCCTCATCCAAAGGTCACGAACATCGAATTTCTTTTGAAATTCGTGCTAGAACAAAAGGTTCGAGTAAAAAAATGAGTTAAATTCGAGTACCGTGTTATTTCAAAATCGTGTAAAAAAAAAAAAGGTGGGTGTGTAACATTCTGTGAAATATATATGGTTATTCATAATTCATCCAAGGTTTTGGAGTGCCTTAGTAAAAAAATTAAGACGAATCCACCAAAAGATAACATATGAAACAATACAGAAACAATTAGAATTTTATTCACATATCTTGCACGTGATCTATATGAGAACCCTTGATCCCACAGCGTACATCTATGTAATCGTTCAATTCCTGCCTCACTCTAATCAGCATGGTGCTATCAGCGTTTTTGACAGAACGAGTTATACTTTCACGCAGTTCTGCTATTTCACGCGGGGCAAAGCGGTTACAAAAACTTGGGTTTTATGTAAAAAGATAAGTTTTTGGATAACACGTTCTGATAGTAAGTACCATGTTGAGTAGAGCATGGCAAAAACTAGGCTATCACATTGATGTGTGCCGTGTAACCAAGATTTTACATAGAACACCTTTCAAATTAAGGTATCCGACTACGTTCGGAACCATGATTTTAAAAAAGCGCATAAATGGATAATTTTCATGATATTTAGTGTCACTTAGATTAGAATACATGTATAAAATTGTTTTAAGGACATTATGACAAAAAAAAATTTAATACAATATTTTGGCAAAAAATTAACTTACAACAACCTTTTTTCCAAATGTTCTCCTTTTATAAAAAATACTTCTATTGTATTAATATTTTGCCTGTATATACCTCAGACTTATGTACAGAGGCTCAACTATGATTTTTGAAAAATTCAAATTATTTTCAGAGTTACAACCATTTGAAATAATTATCGGCGTATTTTCTTAAAATTTCTCCCTTCTGTTTTCGTAAGACATGGATAAACCGACTTCCGAGCTATGCATTTCAAAAATTCTAGTTCAGCCTCTATACAGAGGTCTGAGCTATATGCAGGCAAAATATTAATACAATAGAAGAATTTTTTACAAAAGGAGAACATTTGGAAAAAAGGTTATTCTTTTTGCCAAAATATTGTATTAAAAATTTTTTTTATCATTAAGTCCTTAAAACAATTTTATACATGTATTCTAATCTAAGTGATACTAAATATCATAAATATTATCCATTTACACGCTTTTGCAAAATCACGGTTCCGAACGTAGTCGAATACCTTAAGTAAATAAAACGAATTGTTTCTGTATTTTGTATTCGTCTTATTTTTTTAGTACATCTGTCCGAAACTTTAGAGGGAACTAAGTATAACCCTATATTATAAGCAGGAATAAAACTATTAATTCAAAAGAAATGAATATGAAATGTAACTAAGTTGAGATAATACGATATTAAATTATTCCATCTGAAAAAAATACCATTCTACCGAAGTAACAATGTTCTTGAACAGAAGTTATGAGAATTTTAATACATAGCTTTTATCCATGGATATGTATTAAAAGTGTCGACTGGTGTGGCGTGGCTGGTTTGTCGCTAGCCGTCTGTACTCAAGATTGCGGGTTCAACCTCGGCCCAAGTCGATGGATTTTCATGATGCAGAAAATCGACAGCGGCCATGTCGTATGATTATACGGCATGTGAAAGATCCCTAGGGGTTGATCTAGGCAAAATTTAATCCTAGTACAGGTTCGCATCATTTGAGCTGAGGTGCCTCCCTCTGGGGAGGAAACTGGGCGTCAAAATTACCTGCGACTATTGGTATCCGCCTATATGGAGCCGCACTAAAAAGAGATACCAGCTTTCGGTGATGTACTATGTATATTGATGAACTCTGTTAATAACTGTTCATAATCTGCCATTAGAAATTTTAAAAAATGTATTAATGGTAACGATTTCTTGCGGCCCTTGGTTTCAATGCAAAAGTAGAACCCATCTTTGATCCTATTAAGTAGACAATGCATATAAAGCATAGTTCTCAAATACTTCTACAAACGGTAACCGTAACGAGCCAAAGTGCGTGTCTCACAGTCGTAGGCACAAACAAACTCGACCGCTTCCACCTTTGGACTAAATATGTAATAATTGCATTATGATGTTATATCCGTGTCTAGGCCTTGGCCCAGACACGGAAAATTTCCTGTGCAAAATTTCCTGTTTTTTGGAGAATATTTTCGGGTATAAGGCTTGACGATTAAAATTATTCGCATCCTGATGTTGTTAAAGCCGAGTCGAGAAAGAGGCGAGCTCCACCCCCTTGAAACCGAGTCTTTTGTCCAGGCTCAAACGACCCATGCCTTAAAAGTCTTTGCGTATAAAGTCTAATTTAACTATACTGAAAGGTCTTTATTAACTGAATAGTAAAAAATAAGTTGCTCAATATATTATATAATGGACTATTTTAATATAGTTCAAAAAAGGAATATATCAGATAAAATTATCGCTATTATACTTTAACGTTAATTTATTTATTATTTTTATTTTTATTTCTAAGAAGTATTTTTTTTATTAACATCTTACATCTAACAAAATTATCTTATCAGTCTGCTATGATGCTTATTATGGTAATACTGCAGAGAAAATAGAATTATTCGAGACATGAATTCAAACCATGTTGTTTTAGGAACCAACGAACAGAATAAGTACGACTGATTCATGTTAACATCAACTTAGCCTTAAAGTCCACACATAGTACGATGTAGAAGTTAGGAGATACTGATATCTGTTCAAAAGTTTTTCTAATCATTTAAATGGGGCTCGACATCACGAAATCCATAAATACATGGACATCCGCGAATATCCCTTTTGTCACAGAAGTTTTTTAAAAATTTAACCCCAAAGAATTCCTGATAAATATTTAAACTCTCACTTTCCTTTTCAAATTATTTTAATACTTGCATAATATTCTTCAAGCAAAAAACTGCATTTTTAAACATATAATTTTTCGAAATAATAATGAGAATTGTATTATGCATTCTAATGTTATATTTATGCTATATATGCGTTTTTTAATTATATATTTTCTTCTAATATATATAGAATATATTTAAGCAACTAGCAATATATTCACAATATGTATCCATTAGCTAAAATTTTTAAGAAATTTAAGAAGTAAAAGGCACTCAACGACAAAAAATATAAAAATAAAAGAATAATTAAAATTATAAATTTTATTCTTACAAGAATTCTATGAAAATAATCACAGCACAGGGAATGAAATCTTACAATGCACATTTATAAAAATAAGAATAATAACGAATATTTAAAATTAAATTACGTTGCAAAATAAAAAAAGTTATCAATGCGCTTTACAAAAACATTTATATTATTTTTATATTTTGTGGAATTATAATTATATATATGTTATGCTCTGTAAAATTAATCCACAAAAATGAAAACATAATAAAAAATAAATGACTTGAAATAATATTTGCTCTTTCGGTAAAAACAGAAAAGTAATTACAGCAAACGATTTTTTTCAAATTAAGGAAAAAATGATAAAATACGATTAATGTTTTTGAGAATAAAACCATTCTATAAATGGAACATTTTTTTTAATTTTTAGTACACCACATGAATTCTGGATTCTAAACGTACATTGGTCTGTATAACTATTATTAAATTCTTTACTTTAAAACAACAGATTTATAATTACATTTTAAAATAGCCACAGAGTAAATTTATTTTATAAGCTTCTGAGCTTTCTTTAAATATGTTTCTTTGATTAATCAAGTGAAGTTCATTTATATATTTTTAAATGTCACATCAATCGAACTATACTTATTCAATGTTATAGAAAAATTAACTTGAAAGTTAACATATGTATTCATATAAAACAACAAATTACATTTTTCAAATAAATTGTTTCGACTATATTCAGCTAATCATTCAGCTAATTGCGCTAAAATAGCAAATATATTACTAATTAGTATCAAATAAAATTTGTTTACTAATATGAAATTCTGACTTTACTATTGAGTGAGTGAGTATTAACGTCGCACTGGTCAGCTACACGAGGGCTTTTGGCGACGGACCAAGTAATTTTGAACCATGGTCGTGACGTAGACGACACCTGAGCCTTTTAAAGTTTTGACGCAAGTCGCCAATAGGGTCGCTAAGTCGCCAAAAATGATGCCAATGTGGCTGAATTTGTAATTCTTTGAATAATTAGTTTTAATCAATTAATTTTTATTATTTATAATTAAATTACTGTATTGTCATCCAAAACCATCATGTATATAAAATTTCTACTCAAAATAGTGCGCTTTAATATGTATTTTAGTAACAATTGAAAATTCCACCAAGATAAAAATAAATATATAGAGAGTAGGAGCTAATAGTGAGGAATTGAATAATATATATTCTTCAAACACATAATTTGTAGCTTTCGTGTAAATATGATGAAATAAAGTTTTGCTACTAAATTTTGATCTCAACGTGATTTATCTATATAAATAGAGTACCATTCCATGATCCTCCAATACTAATCAATGTAAAGATAGTGCATTTGTTGGTATAAAGTTCTTTCCTTTATAAATCTCAAATTCGATATCAACATTAAGGAAGACATTGAAGTTTTTCCTACAGATCTGGTGTATGGAAAACAACTAAAACTACCTAAAAAGTTTTTTCAGAAATTCTTCCTCAGTGTCCACCAATCTGTCCATTTTCAGATGCAGATTCTTCAACAGAAACTTATTTCTGTAATAAAACGCTCATTGACTGGCATCGACATCCATCCAAAGTTAACCTTGATGTACGTGTGTTGTCGTGATAGCCAATTAGCCATGGTCTGGAACTCACGGCCCACATTGTCGATTCGCTGGTTCGAGTCTTAGTGCCACAAAAGACTCACCATGTAGAGGGGTTGAGGCACAAAGCCCATCCTTTGTTCTATTTTAGAATTGAAGTGGAGAGCGCCAACTTAGGTGCCGTCTTTGTTACTTGATATTTGGTTTAAAACTACGAAGTCCGCCGCCGATAGCCCTAGTATATTGCTTCAGAGCACGATGTATCCTAAAATCTAATCTATATAAGTACACTGTAAATAAATAGTCCATAAATAACTAAAACGTAAAATCTACGTTACGCGGAAACATATTCAATGAACTATTAAATGGAAATGTATTTATTACTTTCCATCTATATTTGAACTATCTGTTAATCCTCCGATTAGAATGAAAAGCTTTGCATTCTAAATATTCCTTTCTCCGGAACAATTCTTGTTATACAAAGGACAACTGTTAGTTTTAGGAAGTTCCCTTTTGTCAAGCGAAATCCTAAGTATCATTTCCAGAAAGGGAATTTCAATCTCTTCGTTCCCCCATTTCAATAATGAATAACGTTGACGTTTGGGTGACGCCCGATTCATTCATCAACACGAAACTTCGGCCTAAGTCCTATTTACATAATCCCTACTTTTCCCAAAATTATACCTACTAATTTCGACCGTGAAGGTTAATTCGATGAAAAGGTAAATGGAAATTATTTCCTGCGCTCGCTCGGTGATTTTTAGTTACAAAATGGGGAATAAGTATAAGTAAAGGTCGGAGTGGAAATGTTCTTCTAGTAAAACTACTTATACCATTATCTGAGTGGGATAAGGCAAGAGATCTTAAGAAATTAATATTTCGTATAAATTATGGATTTAAAACATAAAATATACTTCAGTCAGCAAGCAATTTTACTATTTTAAGATATGAAATGGTAAAATTACGTGCTGACAGGATTTCAAGCTGTAACAATCACATTCGATAAGCAAATGTTTGAAATGAAAATCAGTTTTTGTAATCAATATTCACTAATTCGACATTACTATTCTTCATAATATTGCTTTTAGGGAAAATTTCTCTGCTTCTTCCATCTCTAATTATGATTGTATTCTGTCTCCATTTTTTCTCCCTCATCCTTCAGAGAGGAATGTCATCAATATTATCCAATTTAGTGACAAGAGCACAGATGATTTCCCTGTTATTTGCTATACTGATGGCAGTAAAATTGATGGAAGAGTTGGTTTCGCATTTGTTGTGTTCAGGAGTGGTGTTGAATCCGAGAACTTTCAATTTAGAATTCGTGATGAATGCACAGTTTTTGTAGCTGAACTTTTATGCTTAAACTTCGCCGTTAAATGGATCACTGAACAAAATAGTGTCATCTCAGAATATCTCATCTGTACTTACTCCTTTCCTCCTTGGATTCTCTTAAATGTATTTCTTCATCTAATAACATAATCGTCGAGATCCAAAAGAAACTTAAAAGCCTAAAAGATAAAAACATCTCAATAGATTTTGCATTTGTTCGCGGACACACGGGCGTTCTTGGGAATGAGCGAGCCGATTGGCTTGCAAAGTCTGCAACCAAGCGCAAAATTGACATTGCCGTTAATATTCCTAAATCGTTTTACAAGAGGATCACGAAAGAAAGAATGGTGGAGTCTTGGAACCAAGAATATCTCATTTCTAATAAAGGGAGCATAACAAAGAAATTTTTTCCAACCATTAATAAAAGACTGTCATGCCATCATTTTTACACTAACTACAAATAACCCAATTTCTCACTGGTCATAGTAATTTCAAAAGCTACTTGAACAAATTTAATTTAGTTCCGACATCTTCCTGTGATTGTAATATTAGAGACGAGGAAAATGTAGAACATGTGCTCTTTCTGTGTTCTAAGTTTTCCAGAGAAAGAAAGATCCTAAGACTGGCTTTCAAAGGACTTAATATAAATTGACCTCCGAATTTTTACCAACTTCTTTCTACCAGAAATGCTTTCAAAAATTTCTGTTAGTTTGTTGTAAATATTTGTATTACTTCTTAACCTCAATATTTTTGTTTCCCCTGAATGTGTGTTCATTACTTACTTCTGTAAGCCCCGTGTGATACTTTGTGGTGCACGGGGATTTTATAACTGTATTCAATAAAAAAAATAAATAAATATTCTCTAATTTTAAAATATTAAAATATTAATTGGCATAATAGTTTTTTTTTAAAAAAAAACTTACAGTACTTACGTATTATCGCAACCGCGCTGGCGACATTTTATAAAACGAAGCACATGGTTGCCCACTCAGCGCATACGCGCATTGACCATCCGACGAGAACTTGAATTGAAAAAATTAATTCGAGCGTCCAGATTTGGTAGCGAGTGCCGCCACTAGATGGTGCCACAACGAAATGGTTCTCACATTTGGGTACCCGCCGTGTCTGCAAAGGCTAAGTTGCCAAAATTCAGCACATTAGGAGGAGGGATTCTCCCTCTGTATAAACAAATTTTTTATATGGCTGCTTTCGAAACAGCGACGATGGCACTCATAAAAAGAATGTTATGCCACAGTATCTCCGCCTGAATGTCTATCATCACTATCTCCATAGGGGATGCCACTTGCTAAACCAGCGTTTCTCAACCAAGGGGGTCGTGATAACTCTACGAAGGGGGCACGAGCACTTGAAAAGTAGAAAACAAAATATTATTTTAAAAATATTAATTTACTGCAAGTAAACAAACAAAATACATTCTGACATAGTAAAAAATAAAATACACCTTTAAACTGATATAATACACTTATAAATGTATCAGTACTGCACAATATATTTTATAATTAATTTAACAATGCTAAGTTACGAATAAGTTTAACAATTACCAGTGACTCCATGGGCTTGTCGTATATAAAATTATGTACAAAAATTGACGTTTACCTTGATAATTTTTTGTACGGTTTATAATTAAGACCTAAACTACTGATTAAAAGTTACGCGATTCTGTCCCCAATGATTTATTGGGGTAAATAAATCCGCTTATGATTTATTGGGGTAAATAAGGAATTACTAAGCAAATCCTCTGAAATAAGTAAATCCTTCGTAAACACTGTAAAAACCCTTTTATTGAATTCCAAAGCCTTCGGAATGATTTTATGCATAGCAGTGCACAGAAAAGATTGTACTTCGGAAAGACATATATATACGTCGGGGCAATTAACGCTTTGACCGAGCGAGACTTTTATATACACCGGTGGCACTTAAGAGGTTAAAGTCGTAACGTAGCTTTAGTCTCAAAGTACAGTCAAACCTCTATATAACGGACCTCTATATTGCGAATTTTTCTGTATAGCGAAATTTTTCTATATAGCGAAATTTTTCCTGAGACCTTGAACATTTCTCGATTTTCTTCGTAAAACAACCTCTCTATAGCGAAGTGCATTTTCTATATAACGAAATTTTCCTTTAGTGATTCAATTTTTGTTCTCTCTTTTTTTTAAAGTATTTCTGAAAAAAATTCAAGCTATTCTCTCTTTAATACATTTTATGGTCGTCATAAATTTTGAACTGGTTTTATTAGATCCTAACTCGCCGAGAGCAATAGAGTTCTGGACGTTTCATCCAAGAAGTGCAACCTTTAACCCTCATTACCCAGTTCACTAAAAACATCTTTGATATCCTCTTTTAACCTCAATGGAGTTGTCCCGTGTCCTCGTGTTCTAATTATAAAATAATGTATGTTTATTATAACTTGTATGCTTTAAATTATAAAATGTCCTTAAAATTCATTAGTTTTAGTATTAATTTTAGTATAAAATTATTTTCTTAGTTTTGAAAATATAGTGAATTCTTCGACGTTCTTTTTTCTTGTTTTCCTTGCAGTTTTTCTTTCTTTCTTTCTTTTTTGATGGGTAAGATATATAAAATAAATATATATTCATTTTAAAAAAAAGTGTGAATAATTGCTTTTTTTTTTAATATATAGTGTTCATGAATTTAAAATTTTTTTATGTGGTTTCTAAAGTATATTAAGAGATATGAACCTCTATATGATGAATTTTCCATATAACAAACTTTTTTCCAGGATTTAGCGGCTTCGTTATATAGAAGTCCGACTGTATAGTATTATTGAATTCAATATATTTTTATTGTATGGAAGGGGGACGCGAAGAAAATTTCGGAAGAATATTGGGTATCAAATATTGAAAGTTTGAGAAGCATTGTGCTAAACTGAATTTGAAATTCGGCTGTATCCTCACGCTATTAAGAAATTTATGTATTACTGATGGATTGTGTAATGACATAAGATTGGTAGCGAAAATATTCAGAAGAATGGTGTGAATTTTTATCAGGAAATAAGAAAGGCGAACTTGTATGTATACCAAGGACCACACTGGATATACCATTTACACTGAAATGTACAAAATTCCCTGCAAGATTATCATTTGCCATGACCAGTAATAAATCACTGGGGTAGAGTTTAAAGAAGTCGGCTTATGTGTAACTTTGAAGGAAACAATATTTAATCATGGACTCTTAGTTGTATATATCTATGTCAAGGTGCAGAAGCAAAGACGGAATAAGAATTCAGTGCACTTTAGAGGAAAAAATGATTAGGAACATTGTTTTTGAAGAGGCACTAACTTGAAGTACTAATTAAAATACGAAGATGAAGACTTGAAATTCATTTGTTTCCAGCCTACAATATAGATGAGAGTTGGGTATTATAGAATACCATTTACATTTCTAAAACTAATTTTACGAGTTTTTGATTTAAAAAAAATCTCGAAAATCATCATGGATATATATATTATAAACAATTGTAAGTAATTATCACTGGTCAAAAAGAGAATAATATTTTTTTTTTTGTTATAAAAAGTTTATTTAAAAAAATGATAAATGGATTGTAATATGGAATAGTCGGATATTATGGAATAAATGGTTTAAACCATAGGAAAACTAATTAAGATTTCATAAAATGTAGTTATTTTTAACTATAAAAATCATATTCTTAAGCATACGTAAAAAGGTCATTTCTGCTTTGAGTTTATTTACAAAAATCACGAATATAACATCAGAAAACACATTTAATTAAAATTTCCCCTCGTTGATTTCTGAAAAGTTTTTCGTTACTGGAAATACATTCAGGACCTTCGTTTTCTAGTACTTAAGTTGATGGCATGAAGTTTTGTCGGGTCGTATGAGATACTATATTTTTACGCGTCGGGTATTATGGGGGGAATACTAGGTATTCCACAATAACCCCGACACGCACTCTTGCTTGATTGATTGAATATTAACGTCGCACTGTTCAGCTACACGAGGGCTTTTGGCGATGGACCACGTAATTTTGAACCATGGTCAAGTAACGTGGACGACACCTGAGCTGGCACCCCTCTCCTAACTACCACACCACACCAGCGGGAGGACGTTGCAGCTCTCGACAGATTTAACGTGCATCGCTGCCCTACACGGCGGGTCTTTAGTGGTACTGGGCTCGAACTCGTGACAAGGCAAGCCACGATCCGATACCTATACCACTCGGCTACCGCAGCCCACGCACTCTTGGAAATTGAACCTTTAAACTGAAGAGCAAAACATGGTTAGCTAAAAGACGCACGGCTACAGTATTACAAACTACAATTCTTTAAGTGTACATTATGCTCAATTTCAGTATTCAAGTCACATGTATACTAGTAAGTAAAAATGTTTGAAAACCTACCAGTAAAAACTTTTAAAAATCACAAAAACACACTTTATTCTTTAGTGAGTCGTACGGCAACAACAAGCGGTAAACTTTCACTGCAATACATCATAAGAGGCTTTCTTCTGCAGTTCAAGGTTTCCCCTCAAATTAACAGCTATAAACAGAGCCAAAATCTAGGTATTCCATATTACCCGATTCTCACCCATTGAAAAAAATAACTAACTCAGTGGTGCAACATCCCATGAGGGCCAGGGCCTACTGTGCCCATCCCAGTATACGAGACCATTGGACGCTGAGGTGTATGAGCAGATGTCCCGATATAAGGTGGTCAGTCTGAAGCGAGCCCCCCAGTCTCCAAGAAAGCTTGGTGCTCATTTATCGACCCTTGCAGTAGGGATGAAAGGATCAGTCTACCTTGTCCAGCCTGGGAATAGAACCTGGAACTGTGGTGTGGAAGTGTGAAACGCTACCCCTCGGCCACTGGGCCTTATTGAAAAAAGTAGAACTACGTAATACACGGAAATCACAGTTTAGAAATTTGAGCAATGAATATGAAAAGTTGCATAATTTGTGCTAAGGGGGTTTGCCCACCGTTAGGCGGACAGGGGGTCGCACCCCCCTAGTTATGCATAAAAAAAAGTAATTGTGTTGTGTAAGATCTCTTTAATGTGTGTGTGAGGTTTCTCTGATTTATCTTACCTCAAATACCCGGCTCACTTGAGGTATGTCTATATTTATTTTGAATTTCTGTAATTTGTAGTCGCCCCCTTCTCCTTCGAGATAGAGAAAAATCAGGACTTTAATAAGTGTTGGGTTTCGGTTACAGAGTTTCCAATTCCATTCCTTTTTGTCTTTAATAATGCAAAAGGCATATGGCTAACGCCCGAACTATTAATGATACGTAAAACCTTAAGTAAGCTTCATTTGCAACTCTTTACTTTGCTTCTTTTCTTTCGAATATCTCTACGTGGAAAGTATTTGCAGTAGAACATTCGAAAAGGAATATTTTTTCCTTTATTTCTTACTCCTTTTCTGCTCTTTCGTCCGAGGAAATGCTTTTACACGTGATCAAATTCGAAGAAACCTTTCCATTAATCATAATCTCGTTCCAGTAGAAGCATCAATTATGAAATTGCGTCGACATTGGGGTGAAATTTCGATAACACATGCAAGAGGCAACATGTATTAAGATTTGCTTTGAGGGGAAGATATTCTTAATATATAGAGAATTTATACTGCTGAATTATAAATGCAAGGAAAACATTTATGAGGTCTTGAAATTTAATAAAATAATTAAGGAAACATAAATTTTTAAAAATTAAATTTCTCGATGAATTTCTCGATGTTTTACAATATTTGGAGAATCAAAAATAAATATACCATTCCATATTATGTATTCTCGGCTTATTTTTTAGTCTTTGTTTGAGAAATTTGGCAGAGATATTTCGTTTCATTTTACGTAGTACGATTCAAAAGTTCCCGGACTAAGTCTATAACTTAAAAAATAGTACCAATTAAACTGCTGAAACGCATCCTCCTTCGAAATAAGACCCTTGAGTAACAACACACTTTTGCCAAGGCTTGTAAAGGTCATCGAAACATTTCTGGAATCCATTTTTAGCCATGTCCTTTAATTCAGCCTGCGATGCATATTTAACTTCATCTGCAGATTGGTCTTCGTTTAACATGTGGAGAACGATATTTAGACACACTCTATGCATGTTAAGTTACTTATTCAGTATCCATTAACATGTGGCCGAGGATATCCCAAATGATTCTGCTATTGTTTGAAGTCTGTTCTTAAGTACCTCCGTGGAAACATATTCGATGTTCTCAGCTGTGCGGGAAATCAGTGGAGTTCTTGGAGCGTTTTTCGTCTTCGGCACTTTCCGTGCCGTTTCTGAAACGTCGATGTCACTCAAAAGCTTCCATTCGCGATAATTTATCCCAGCCGTATACCTGATTAAAAATTTTGTAAGTCTCCATAACACTTTTTCCCAAACGAACACAAAAATTAATATCCATTATCCGCTCAACAAGCGCAATTTCTTTCAATCGCCGACGACTACATACATCCACCGACAAAATCCGTTGCCTTGGCGACCCACCGACCCCGTGATTTGGAACAAACTTTTTTAGAAAAAGGGAAGGATGCAATAACACAGAAATGTTATCTTTGTCGCTGTACTGCATAAGTTTTCCACGTTATAGGCTCAGCCCGGGAACTTTCGAATCCTACTAGTAATTTCCTTCAAAATTATAAATTTAATAAAACTTGGAGGGGTGTTGGGGGAGGGTTAAGCAACTCCGAGCTCTTTTCAACCTTTTATTAATTAATTAACTATCCGTGTTTCAAGTACCTCAAAAAATTATCTTTAAAAAAATATTCGTCTGCTAATTAATGATAGAAACTGAAACACATGCAATTGCCATTTTTTTATTTACTAATCAAAATGAAAACTAAAGCAACAAAATTATAATGATTCTCTTAAAATTAAATTAAATAAAAATGTTACACATGGCCTTGGAAATAAAAATTCCTCGTCTCTTTGATAATAACATTTAATTGCAGACGAGATTTATTGTTAACTAAATTATTCACTTATTTAAAACAGTCTCATTTGAAAATCTTTATTGCTTATTAATAAGAACGTTTTTACTATTTTGTAATTATCGAAAATTGAAAAAAAAATGTTTGCAATCTTAGTTATATATTTTCATATCGTGAATATTTAGCCAAATGAAAAAAATGGAATAAATTCTTTCACTCCATACACCATCTATATTTTAATTATGTTCTTAAAGTTAGAGACGGCATATCAGAAATGTGTGTGAATAATCACCTTTATTTGAAATTAGTTATGGTGAACCTAGAATACAAATAATTAGATCTAATTCAGTAATTATATACATATTTCATTGTTGTGCTTCAAACTACCACTGACACTAAAAATGTTTTATTACCTCTTATCAAGTTTAACCCCTTAACTGGTTTTCCCGCACATCGTACGGGCCGAAAGCTGGCCACGAAAGTTTGTCCGTACGCTGTACGGGCGCTGATTTTTTTTTTTTCTTTCTGTATTTGATTTGCGCATATTTTTCATTCTTATAGGGAGATTATTAGTGTTAGTTTTTAATTAAGAGATGCAGTTTATCCCTTCCTTTCTCAGTGGCACGACAGCCCAGGGTGGGACTTGGCCTTCTCAAGAAGCCTTTTCCAGGCCAGCCTATTTCCTGCTAGTTTTCTCCAAATCCTAGTTCTCAAAACTAGGAGATCTTTTTCTATGTCATCAATCCATCTAATATTTGGACTGCCCCTTCTTCTTGTGCCAATTGATTGAGCCTTGAAGACTTTTTTAGTGTTGCGATCTTCGTTCATTCTTCAACATGAGTTTATTCATGGTACTGAAATATTTTTCATCCGGGATTTTATTTGTGGTGAAGGTAGGAATTTTTCATTGAAGGCGTGAATTAAGATTCTTGAAAATATTCAATAGAGAACAAGCATTAGTAAGGCGCTGTGCAGTTTGTTGCTTGAGAAGACATGGAAATAGAATCCAAAAAAGACGATATTATCTCTGTCTCCATTGTTATGTAAGACTTATTCTTACACCCTGGTTCAAGTTGTGTGTGCATATATACATGCACTCACACACAAAATCCTCAACCGTTTGAAAAAGAGGTACGAACATGAAATTTTTTTGTATAAATGAGAGAAATTCTCTTAAGATATATGAAACATTCCCAATATCATGCAAAGTGTACTTATGAAAAGCAAACATTTAGGGGTTTTGTGTTCCGGAATTATAAAATAAAAAATAATGTGCAAAACTTTAAAATTCACAATTCAAATAAAATTCTTTCATTTTCATATTCTGTTAAGTGTTATTCTTAGTTATATGCTATAAGAAATGTGCCTTTTCTTTTTTGGAACATTTTGGGCAAGAAAATTGATCACTTAATGGGTTAAAGCAACAAGAGAGCTATTGGCGACGGACCTCGTATTTTTAAACAATGGTCAAATGACGGGAACGATAACTGAGCTCTGGTACTCCCTCTCCGAACTTCCACATCATGCTAATAGGAGTATGTGCTATGATAGATTCAACGTACATCAGCCCTTCTACATGATGGGTCTTCAATGACTCTGGTTTCGAACTCACGACTCCACAATGCCAGCCACGAGTTAGCGACCGTTACCACTCAACTACAGCGGCCTTATTAAATGTCTTATGATGCCAATAACATTAATACTTAACGTTCTTTAAGGTATCCGAATATGTTCGGAACCATGCTTTTGCACAAAAGCATATAAATAGATAATATTTATGATATTTAGTGTCACTTAGATTAGAAAACGTATATAAAATTGTTTTAAGAATAGTATTACAATAAAAAATTATTTAAGTACACTATTTTGACAAAAAATGAACATAGAATGACCCATTTTCAAAATATTCTCCTTTTGTGAAAAAATGCTTCTATTATAATAATATTTTGCCTGCATATAGCTCAGACCTCTGTACAGAGGCTCAACTATAATTTTTGAAATATATAACTTAGAAGTAGGTTTATCCATGTTTTACGACAACAAAGGGGAGAAATTTTAAGAAAAAAACGCCAATAATTATTTTAAATGGTTGTAACTCTTAAAATAATGTGAATTTTTCAAAAGTCATAGTTTAGCCTCTGTATAGAGATCTGAGCTATATACAGGCAAAATATTATTATAATAGAAGCATTTTTCACAAAAGGTTAACATTTTGAAAAAGGGTTATTCTAATTAATTTTTTTGCCGAAGTATTGTATTGAAATAAATTTTTTTTTGTCAAAATGTGTCCTTAAAACAATTTTATACATGTATTCTAATCCAAGTGACACTAAATATAATGAAAATTATCCGCTTTTTTATAAGTCGGATACCTTAATGGATCAAAATGGCGAGATGAGGAAACTTGAGGAGCGTAGTGCCATCTCAGATGTTGTTCTCGTCCCTTGACCGAGGCTCGTCTCTATTGGACCTCGAGATGTTCCGTAGTGTTACATTAATAAGCAACCAATGAATCAAAAATATATTAAGATTTCTGTACCCGGTAATGAATAAAAAGAATTTTACATTAGCTGCCTCAGTACCTCTTCCTCATATTGGTTGAGATGAAGATCTCGCTAACATTTAAGGATCCCAGGGGGATCCGAACGCAGTAGGGATTGAGAAGCCATTAAACTGAACTCAAAAGGAAATAAAAAAATATTCTCAATAATTCACTTTCATTAATATAAGGTTAAACGCGATTGCGCGTTGTGTGAACAAAAAAACAATATTAAGAAAAATGATATTTTTCACGAATTCCTCGAATGCTTTCGGCCCATTTTTCTGCGCTGAAGAGACTGTGTGAATTATTTACCTGAACATGCTACAGATTTTCCTTATGTCATTCATCAAAGAAAAATATGCTTTGAGTTGACATTTTTCAACAGGATGGAACACCTTATCACCACCACAACAACGTTACTTCTTACCTCATTGCTGATATACCACCTTTTGATTGGTCGTGGAGGTGTTATTCAATGTCCCCCACAATCACCAAATCTTTCACTGCTACATTTCAGATTTCAGTGCAGGGGGTTTCGTAAAGGATCAAGAGTACACTCCGCCATTTCCTGCGTCCATTCCTGAACTAAAATCAAGAATCTACCCTGCAATTAGTTTGATCGACGGAAACATCCTGACAAATCTGGAAAAAGATCTGTTTTACCGATGAGACATTTGAGAAGTAGCGAAAAGAAGCTACATTGAACATTTATGTGATAAAGGTAAACTTAACTATTTCTCTATCTTACGTCAATATATACAGGGTGCCCGGGTTTAAAGTATTCAAAAGTTACTAAATGTCGTTACTGGCTTACCTAATAGACTTACCAGGACTCCTACAAAATGAATTACGCACACCATCAACAGTGTCTTCTATCACGAAATCTTAAGGATACTTGCCAGTTTGAGATACCAAAGTTCCCGTATCCTTTAAAGCTCTTTCCCATTGGTGGATAGATTTTGATGCCGGAAGATCGACATTCCATTCTGTTCGAACAGGTTGCTCTACACGCGTGACTGATTTAAATTTTGTTAACCAAAGTACGCACTGCCCCTTTTGCTGTGGCGTTCACATCTTTACTAATGATGTCAGTGTAACAAGATTATCGTCTGCGATTGCCGAATTATACATTCCTGCGCGGCCGATCGGACTACACCCAAAAAATCTCGGAAGGGTTTCCAATCCACGGATGAACAGCTGACTACATTCTGACGGGTATAGCTCCGTAATAATAAACCATAACTTTTGGATACTTTAAGCCTGGTGTTAAAAACCAACCAACTGTGTCCAACCAACTATGAACCACACATTCGCACACCAGAGGACGCTAGTTGTGTCAAAGATAAAAACAAGAAATGTCCCCGCAGATTCGCCAGAACTAAACTGAACAACTGAACTGTTTGGTTGAATGAATGAATATTAACGTCGCACTGTTCAGCTACACGAGGGCTTTCAGCGACGGACCACGTAATTTTGAACCATTGTCAAGTAACGTGGACGACACCTGAGTTGGCACCTCCTTCTCCTAACTACCCCACCACACCAACGGGAGGACGTTTCAGCTCTCGACAGATTTAACGTGCATCGCTGCCCTACACGGCGGGTCTTTAGTGGTACTGGGCTCGAACTCGTGACAAGGCAAGCCACGATCCGATACCTATACCACTCGGCTACCGCGGCCACATGAACTGAACTGATCAGAACAGAGGAAGAGATTTCGTCTAAAGATTTGGGGATACGCCCCAAAAAGTTTACCTCCATTTCTACTTATGTCGGGTGGTTATTTGTAAATATGTATATACATTCTTTAATAATAATTGTAATTAAAACTGAATTCAGAAGCTGCGTATTTCTTTTGCAATATTAGGACCGGATGCACCATATATGCTCTCTGCCCAAAGAAATATCAGAAAGGTAGGACATTATTTGTTCAGGTAATAGTTTTTCTAATAAATTAAGAGTGATTTATTACACCCGGTCACCCTAACTTTTCCCCTTGTAAATTACAAACAATAAATCATTATTTTTGCCCAACTAATTTGTAGGCACCCCCTGTATAAGAAAAATTCAGTTCTCTTCTACTAATAATTATATAGCTTTACTAATATCAATTCATGTCTAAATTTCATAAATGTAACTTTTCTCAAATAATCCTCCCTTCTAGATAAAATCTTAACAAAATCTTTTCCAACATATACTAATTATCCTCCGTGAACAGCAAAGAGCTTTCCAGCACCTCCTCAAGACCCCATCTCGTTAGACTGACTCTTCAGACGATCAGGGACAGTCCCTGGATGGATACACGACACCCCTCTCGTTCCCCGGGACGCATCAATAATCACTTTGTCGATAGGCAAAGGTGAGAGGGTCCGATACGCTCTCCGGATCGATCATGATCTGTCGGAAAGAGGCGATAAATTAGCTCAAATCTCCCACTGTGTCGAAGAGTCGAGTAAATTTCGCTGGGATCCTTCATCGACTTATTGAAACGATCCGTCCTCTCGGTCCCAACTCCGATTTCTCCCGGGGGGTGAGATGCGGAATTTCTCTCTCTCTGGGTAAGTTCAGTTGAGGGGATCACTTGAAAGGATGGCTGGAAAGATGTTTTGAGGTGTTGGGTTTTGAGGTTGCAGACAAGCAACAGGTTAGCATTGGAGCTGTTGAAGTTTCTTTAAAAACTTTTTTTTTCAGTTTAAGGTATCCGACTACGTTCGGAACCGTGTTTTCGAAAAGCTTATAAATAGATAATATTTATGATATTTAGTGTAAGAGCTTGCTGGTAAAATCCTAGGAGAGCGCCCACACCCTTGGCGACAAAACGAAAAAAGCGCCAAGCCAGAACTATATGGCGCCAAGCGAAACCGACAATGGCTGCAAGTGAATACAGAGATAAGGTGGATGCGTAATGAAAATATATGTAAACAATACAGAAATTAAACATTTAAGATAAAAAAATATATAAAAACAGCACTTACTTTCTTACTGCTGATCTTTTTCGAGTGGAGGGTACAGCATAACAACAGATTTTAAAAAAGTCTTGAAGGTCTCATCACTAAGTGAATGATCGTTAAAGCACCCCCATTTTTATTCTGCGAGGTAATGGTCGAACATACTTTCAACGTGGCTGGTGCAATTTCGAAGAAAGCGTTTTATTGTCGACCATGTAACATCATGCGGATCGTTACATTTAGGACATTCATATATATAACTCTAAGCAATCAATCCTTCCTTCATACACTATTCAATCAATTCTTTCTAACCTTTCGCATTCAATAAAGTAAAAAATTCAAAGATATATTCCTTCACACACGCAACCATTCCAGCCCGGTTCCCCCAAACAAAATGAAATTCGAAATGCCCGCCGGCAAAATACGAAAATTCCAGAAATAGTTAGGTTTACCATATCTAGTGTATCAAAGTAGGGTTACCAAGATGGCACAATTATCGCCAACCTAAAATAATTCGCGCCAAGGGTGTGGGCTCTCCTAGGACTGAACCGTTAATTTATCTTAAAGATAGTGAGTAGGATTTAATGCGCTATTTGCTAAGAATTGTTAATTACTTCACATCACTCCCGATCGTTTTCCTCTAAGTAAGACTTGTGTTGCATTGATTAATGTACATTGAGATATAATAAACTAGTTATATTATGGAAGGTTCGAGTAGTCAATCTAGGTCACGTGAATGAAGATATAATTCCCCAGGGGAACGGGGTATCACAATGTTTTCATTAAAATTCATGATCTCAAAGTTTGTTATTTTATAACTATATCTCATTATAAAATTTAAGTACCAGCATTCCATTATAAGTTAATTTCTAATCCAAATGGAAATGTATTGTGTTTAGTCGTATCAATATAAACCATAAGGCTTTAATTTTACAATTTAGTATGTTCCAATCTACATTAAGGTATCCGACTACGTTCGGAACCGTGATTTTTGCAAAAGCGTATAAATAGATAATATTTATGATATTTAGTGTCACTTGGATTAGAAAATGTATATAAAATTGTTTTCAGAATATTATTGCAATAAAAATTTATTTAAGTACAATATTTTGACAAAAAAATGAACATAGAATGACCCATTTTCAAAACACTCTCCTTTTGTGAAAAATGCTTCTATTATAATAACATTTCGTCTGTATATAGTTCAGACCTCTGTACAGAGACTCGACTAGAATTTCTGAAACATATAAATTAGAAATGAGTTTATCCATGTTTTATCCAACAACAGAGGAGAGAAATTTTAAGAAAAAAAACGCTGATAATTATTTCAAATGGTTGTAACTTTTAAAATAATGTGAATTTTTCAAAAATTTTAGTTGAGCCTGTGTAGAGAGATCTGAGCTATATACAGGCAAAATATTATTATAACAGAAGCATTTTTCACAAAAGGAGAACATTTTGAAAAAAAGGTTGTTCTAAGTTAATTTTTTGCCTAAATATTGTATTTAACTTTTTTTTGTCAAAATATCCTTGGAACGATTTTATACATGTACTCTAATCTAAGTGACACTAAATATCATGAAAATTATCCATTTATGTGCCTTTTTAAAATCATGGTTCCTAACGTAGTCGGACACCTTAAGATGCCTTAGTTAATAGGCAAAACAAAATGAAATTGTGTATAATCATGTAATTTTAGAACTAAATCATAATGATTGTAATAATCTCCATGTAGGATAACATGTAACTATCTCGTTTGTATAATTCTCTAAGGCGAAAATTGATTTTGTTTCTTTTAAATCACATTCTAAAGCAAGGGTGTCTAACGCAAAGGCTAACTTGGGCCAAGCAAAAAAAGTTTAACTTTAGGTGGGCCGCAAGAAAAATCAATATTCATAGAAACGTAAGTTTATTTCGAATAATACATCGTAATAAACATAAATAAAAGAACAAGAAAAATTTAATGTTTACGTCCTGACACTTTGACATCTCTTCTCTGCTACTACCTTTCCTATTTCGGAAGAAATTTTGATATTTTATGATACATTTTTGTGTGCCGATATATACTATCCAGACTTCAAAAATGTTCGTTGTGGTCCGCTAGTTTGACACCCCTGCTCTAAAGCAACATAAAGGCTACTGGCGATGGACCTCATAAATCTGAGACTCTGTCGAGTGAAGTGGAAGACATCTGAGAAGGCAACCCACTTTCCAAGTTTCCTCAACCCAAACGTGTGGACTCTTGTGACATGACGGATTAAACGTGTATCAGCCCCACTACACGGCAAGTCTTTAGTGGATCTAGGACTCAAAGTCGCGAGTTCGTGACCACTCGACTTCAGTGGCCACACAAATCTGCTCAAAATTTTACAGCAGTAACAGAATGGATTTAGCTAAATTTTCATGGAATAAAACTCTGACTTTTTGGCAATAGTGTGAAGTGTGTGGCTGTGATTTAGAAACAGTTCTATACAATTTCCACTTTTGCAGTATTACATGTACCTACCTTAACAGTTTCCGCAATTACTTTTTCTAATTACTAAAATGTGGCCAAATCGATTTTTTTCTGCAGAATCTGATGTTATTATATGATTTATTGTTAACCTACTAGCATATTCATTCAGAGTTTGAAAGTGTTTTAAAATGTCTCGGTCAAGTAAAACAACACATGAGCCCGCACCCCACGTTCCACGTCTTTGAGTTAGAACAGATTAACATTCATCAGCCCCTCTACGTGACAAGTCTCCAATGGTACCTGTACTCGAACCCTTGACTTACTGACCCTGAATTCGTGACTATAACCCCTCAGCTACCACGATAAATCTAAGGTGGGAAAGATTGACTGGATGAACAATTGAATGGGGTATCAACTTTGGCATCACCGTATAATTTCGTGTGCTGCGTCAATTTCAGCCAAACTATGTAAAAAATTAAGTCTGATTCATATATTTTCATACATATATTTATAGCAGCTTGCAATTTAACTTTCTTGATAACCTTTTAAGTGCCACCTGCATATATATACTTCTTGCTCAACCTGTGTGATAAGTGCCCCAGACGTATATATACGTCTTTCTGAAGTGCGATATTTTCCTTGCGCTATCAGTAAAGGCTTTGGAATGCAGTAAAATGACCTTAACAGTGTTTGCGAAGGTTTTACTTCCTTTAGAGAAAAGTTTGCTTGTTTGTGCCTTTTCTTGCCCCTCTAACACTAAAAAACGGAGGCATTGGGGTGTGAATCACGAAACTTTTAATCGGCAGTTAAGGGGTTAGTTGCTAAATTTAAAAGTGTTACTTTAACCCGCGGTCACTCGCGCTTGTTTTTGCTACCGTCGTTACTCGTGGGGTGTAGAGAACACCCCAAACTTTTAACACGTGTATTTAATGATGAAAATAAAATTAAGTCATTTTGATACATATTTATAAAGTACAAGATGTTTTTTGTATTATACAAGTAAAATTATTAAATTTATTGCATACAAATGAGACTAACACGTTAATTTAAACTAAACATACAAAATTTTCACTTTAAAACACATAATTTTATATTTTTTCATAAACCAGTAAAACGTATATACCAGTAATAAATATACTCTATAATTAATGAGAAAATGATTGTATAAAGAGTAGAAAAATAATATTTTAATCATTTTCCAAACATTCTGAGCAGATTGTATACATATGCTCAACTTCTCGCGGGAGTTCTCAGCCCCCCAGATAAACTTTTGAAAGTCATTACATTCCAATCGTTCGAGAAAGAGGGATTGCATCAGGCCTGAAGGTTCAATGACCTAAAATGTGCAGCTACAGAAAAAATTGTGGTTTTGCGCATTCTTTTTAGAATCCTGGGAGGGGGGATTTTCTTGTTGCTGGTGTGTACAAAACACCCCGCGCGAGTGATCGCGGGTTAAGGATTATATACAAAGGGCATTTTTATCAGCATTTAATTGGTTCATTTATCTAGTTATACAGTCATCACATTACCTTGAACAAACATTCAATAATATTAATCTCTAAAAGTCAAATATATATTGACACAAATAAATATATTGCTTGCACAATTTTACTTACAGTGTATCTTTTCCTTATTCTTTCCTGTTTAATCACCAATTGATTCAAGATACATAATCATTGGCATCCGTTATATGCATGCCAAAACGACGGCGGTATACGATTCGGCAGGTCATAAAAAGAGAAATGCCACTCGCGGCCCCCAAATGACATGAGGAACAAAGAACGCATTAGAAGCACTTCCAATATATATTTTATTACTTTTAGAGATACGATTTTCGCATTTCCCTATGATAGGACTTTTAAAAAGACCAAAGAGAACGGCTTGATAAAGCGACTTCCCGATTCTACTTTAAAATGCATGAATTATGCTCTCATATTTTAGATGTCTCTAATAGGGGGTAGAGAGGGTGGTCTGTAGGGCTCTTAGGCCCCCTGCTTTACGATCCCGAACGTCGGCTAATAACTTTTGGAGTGCGTTGGACCATAAAGCTTTGATGGGCCAATTAAAAGCAAATTGCCAGCACTCACTTATATCCGAAATCGAAATGTTTGTTCGTGAACGAAGAATGGGTGGTTTTATATCCAAAATATATAACGATTCTTCTTAAAGGTTTTTTTTTCGTTGCGCTCCAGGATCGGAAATAACGTGCTGCATGCAATGGTTCTTCCATTGCACGCCACATTTGCAATGGCTGTGTGCATAGCGTAACGAACAGGTACAAACAGTACGTGATTTTTATATCCCATGCTGTAGTGATATTTCAAAGGTTGTAATGAGTTTTGATATCAAGCGGAATATATAGAACAACAATTTGAAATATCTTTGAATGAATATCAAAAGCTATCTTCAGCTTTAGAGACAACTATATATCCAGAAGTAAAATTAAATCAGAATAGTTTTAAAAGCTGGTAAATTTCGCACTTTCTATTATTTTAATGCAATTTTAACGCTATTCACATTTGTTTAATGGTGAATTTTAAGGGGTGTTGGAAAGTCAAAATTAGATTTTTTTTTTTTTTTTTACAGTTTGAGATATTTTTTTTTTTACAGTTTGAGATTTTTACATTTTCAAATTGTATAGATTCTAACCTTTCAAAAAATACCTTACTTTAAATTCTAGGATAATTAGAAGCCCTTAAAACCTATTTTTACATAGACGTTGAAACTGGGCCATGCCCATTTGAATGGAGCGAAAAATGTAAACAAAATACTTCGTTTTTGCTTAAAAGTTGAACGTCTGATATAAACCAAAACATGTATTTTTTATTGTAAATTGAGCCTTTTATTTTTCATTTCCTAGCCGATTAGAAGTCTCACTGTGTACATTAAAATCAATTTATCTCAAATTGTAAATTTGGATGCTCGATGTACCTTTTCTGAGAAATTACTGTTCACAGGTATGTAAATTTTTTATGATATATTTACAATGATGGCTAATGTATACTTAATTCAGCTTTTTGCAAAAAAACTTAAAAATTTATTTTTTACAATTTTTTTATGTGGAAAATGGGTCAGATTTCACTGTTTGGTAAAATATTTCATAAATTATGTAAAAATTCAAAATTAGCTAAGAACTCATTTCAGTATTATGAGAAAGGTGCACTTTAATTGTATGAAAATTTTCAAACACATACATATAACAGATTTTGGGATAAGGTACATCGAAAACAGCCAATTTAACATTGTTGGTATAGAGGTTTCCTACACTACTTAACATTTTTTTCACTTTATCTAAAAAATTAATCTTGTGTTTTGGAACATCTCAGGGGTAGAGCCAACCTCTTTGAGAAGATAGCCCCTGTTTGATAAAAAAAAAAATACACTCATGGACAAAAACAATTAGCGCACCAAGAAGAAGTCGCCAAAATGAAACGAAATTTTACATACGTAATGACTACTTTGACATAAGTAAATGATTAGAAAATCAAAGAAAAAGGATAATTTATTTCAGATAAAAATGAAAAAGAACGGAAGATTTAATGCTCTGTTGAACCCCTTCAAGCGCGAATGCACGATGCGATACGATCGGGCATTGAGGCATATAAGTTCTGTATGATGTCTTGAGACATTTCGTTCCATATTTGCTGTAACCTTTCCTCTAGTTCGTTCAAACTCGTGGGATGCCCAGCTTGCCATCCCAAATGATCCCAGATATGCTCAATTGGAGACAAATCTGGGGATGGGGCAGGCCAAGGAAGGGTAGTAACATACGGAGACAGTCTTGTGACACTCTTGCCGTGTGAGGCCAAGCATTATCTTGTTGAAAAGTGGCTCCTTGGAGCCGTTGCATGAGTGGCAACACGTGTGGTTGCAGGATGTCATGGATATACCACTGGGTTACCCATAATGCCACGGATCAATACTAGGGGTATCCATGTATTGTAGGCAATGGCACCCCATACCATCACACCAGCTGTGGTACGGTGTGTCGCTGTAAAGCAAAAGCAGGATTGAGGCGTTCACCACGGGGTCTCCACCCATGAACACGATTGTCATTACTGCTGAGATTTAATCTGGATTCGTCGCTTAAGACGACCTGGTTCCATTCCGCTGCAGTCCAATTTCCTCGTGCGAGGCACTATTCCAAACGGAGGCGTCGATGGGTGGGCGTCAAGGGCAGCACACGGAATAGGCACCGCGATCCTTCAGCCAGGCGCCTTCGTATGGTTCGAGGAGACACCATACCCTTAGTGAAGGTGCTACCTGTGCCTGGATGGTGACCGATGAAGCAGTTGGCTGTACGTGTGCATTTCTTACGATGTGGTGGTCTTCTCGACGACTGGTCTGTCGAGCGCGTCCTGAGCCTGGTCTTCGTGTAAATGACACCTCTCGGATCCACTGGTCCCAGCACCTTCTCACAATACAACCAGAGCTCCCTAATTGACCAGCTACTCGCCTGACCACCCAGCTTCCATCATGCTGATGATTCTCCCCCTCTCAAACTGCGACAGCTGCTCATACTCTTCGAAAACGGTCTAATTGCATGTCTACCACAACTCTTACTTTGTAAACGATTCAGTACACTCAAATAAGCTTTGGTTACCTGTTTTATACTCCACGGAGAACGACGTTAAACGCCCTCTACCGGCTATAGGTAATGCGCAATCAATCTGCATTTCTAATCATTTGCATATTTCCCCGACATGTACCTTCATACCAAGTTTCGTTACGATCCTGCAATTATTTCTTGGTGCGCTAATTTTTTTGTCCATGAGTGTAATTATGCGTGCCACTTCAACTTTTCCAACAAACAAACATGGAAAAGTGAAAAAAAATGGCATAAGCTTAATATTGGAATTTTACACACACAGCACATTTTTTAATGCAAGTCTGCGTGGTCGAAATTTGAAAATAATATGAATAATATGACGAAAGTACAAAGGTCTTACTTATTTAGATCTTAGTGTACTTAGATCTTATTGTTAATTAAATTTTTGCAAGTTAAATCAATTAGGTTCGTTATAAAATAAAAATGAGTAACTTGAATGATTTAATTCAAAATAATTATTAAACGCTCAGTATTTGTTTAATGTGGCTTTTGAATTACTCCTTTTTTTTACCAAGTTATCTATACTAGGATTAGCTCTTACAGATTCTAGCAAAATTAGGTTATTATGGGTGCACATTATAGCTAGTTTTGAGTGATATTTATTTTATTATGTTCAAGCAGAAAATATTTATTCGCAAACATATTTTAATCCAAATTTTGATGAATTTTGTCTGAGACAATTCCACTTCAATAAAATTGTAAAAAAATGGTTAGTTATTATATTTTTAATTTTTTTTTTTTTTAATTTTTCTGTAAGTCTCTGAGAGCCACTGCTATAACTCTATCGTGCCACGAGTTGGTCACCTCTGCAGAAGCATATCCAATATTCATATTCACATTCAAGAATTACCAGATTTTTTCACAAACGTAGTAAACTCATTAACTTCAAACCACATTCGAATATCGATATCAATATATTCCAGTTTATTTCATTCGATCTTTGGTTTGACTTAACTTTATTTTAAATTTAAATAGCTCTGTTCTGTGAATTATAAAAGCATACTATTACTTGAATATTTGCTGCGGATTCTTTTAGGCAAAGAATAATTCATTATTTTGTGCTGAATAGTTTCTATAATGACTTTAATTTCTTTTTAAAAAAGATTGCTTAAGTTGCGGGAAATAATAGTTGAATCACAAAGGAAATAGTACAATATATCAGTAAAAATATTTAACTGTTACAATTTTGAAAATTCTGCAAATGATACTAAATAAGATTCACCGTAATCAAACATTTTTTATGCTTCATTTAGATACTGTTTGATAGGCATGAAATTTGCTAAAATTGAAGATCTAATCCTTCTGATTTGAGAAAGTTTCCCGAATGTATCTGAAATTTTACTCATTATCTTTATGTTTAGGGAATATCTTTTATAGTAATATAAATATTATAAAATGTGGTTTTAAATGTAAAAATAAAAAAAAGAGATAGAAGAGTAATTTTTTCTTGAAAGATAAATACCTGCATAAAAAATACTTATTGAATAAATGTCTTACATTTTTGAATGAAAGAAATCAAATCATACTCTATATCAGGTTAAATAATATTTTCAAATGTTTTTATAAATGTATCATTATATATATCCATAAACTTTATATCAAGCTTTATAATAAATCTCTTCACACAGTTAACTAAAAATTTGTATACTCATTAATCCGTTTTTTAATCATTAATTTCTAAATTAAAAGCAAATTCAAAGAAATATTTTAATGCATGTATACACGAATATAAATCTTTCTCTTTATCTCACTCTTCCACTTTTCCTATTGTCAATGGATTCACGGATGGATAACCAATTGTGGATTCTTTAGTGCTAAAGATAAAAGGAAATATTGGACTTTCGGTTGGAGATATAAAACTTTCTTTCTCTTTCTCTCATTGTGGATGCCACTTTTCCTATTGTCAATGGCACTGGAAGGATTCACGGATGGATAACCAATTGTGGATTCTTTAGTGCTAAAGATAAAAGGAAATATTGGACTTTCGGTTGGAGATATAAAACTTTCTTTCTCTTTCTCTCATTGTGGATGCCGCTTTTCCTATTGTCAATGGCACTGTAAGAATTCACGAATGGATAAAGAATCGTGGATTCTTTAGTGCTAAAGATAAAAGGAAATATTGAACTTTCGGTTGGAGATATAAAACTTACTTTCTCTTTCTCTCATTGTGGATGCCGCTTTTCCTATTGTCAATGGCACTATAAGAATTCACGAATGGATAACGAATCGTGGATTCTTTAGTTCTAAAGATAAAAGGAAATATTAGTCTTTCGGTTGGAGATATAAAACTTTCTTTCTCTTTCTCTCATTATGGATGCCGCTTTTCCTATTGTCCTTCGCACTGTAAGAATTCACAGATGGATAACGAATCGTGGATTCTTTAGTGCTAAAGATAAAAGGAAATATTGGAATTTCGGTTGGAGATATAAAACTTACTTTCTCTTTCTCTCATTGTGGATGCCGCTTTTCCTATTGTCAATGGCACTGGAAGAATTCACGGATGGATAACGAATCGTGGATTCTTTAGTGCTAAGGATAAAAGGAAATATTGGACTTTCGGTTGGAGATATAAAACTTTCTCTCGTTCTGGCTGTTGTTTTTCTTATTGTCCTTGGCACTGTAAGATCTCATAGATGGATAATGAATCATGGATTCTTTAGTGCCAACGATAAAAGAAAATTTTGGCTGTACCACTAAGAAGAGAATTGCTGTTTGGGATCTTCCTTTCTTCTTGACATTATTTTTCTAGAAATCACCAATGTTTTGATTGATGTTGCTGAAAAAATTTTAAGTAATTGCATTTAAATTTTCATTGTAATGATATTCTTAAAGAAATTTTATATGTATGTTGTAATTCAAATGAAATTAAGTAACAAAAGCCTAGCTCATTTATGCGCTCTTTCAAAATCACGGTTCCGAATATAGTTGGATGCTTTAATTCAAATATATAAAACCCTATCTAGTAAGAAAATCACTCAAAATTCTTTTCTTTGCAATTTTCCTCTTTCGAAATAGTTTATAATCAATTTAATCATGTTGAAAAACATACTTACGCTATTTCATCATACATTTCCCATTTTATATATAACTCTTAACCTAAAAAGACTCTTCAAATACCCTTATTTTAAATTTTTAAAAAAACATCCAAATCTTTATTATTTTTTTTTTCAAAAATAAATGTTTAATGATAAGGAAGGAAAAAAAAACAAATACCTCTCCTCCACATTAATTTTCCAACGATATCATTACTCACAAAGCAATTATCAATCCATTTAAATTGTTAGTACTCACTTCATCACCTTTAAATAATATTCCTCTTCACAAATGATACCCTAATCAGAGAAAAGCGTCACTATCACCAAAACCAATCTCATTTGAAATCGAACAAACCACAAAATTCGAACGACAAAAGTCTCGAAGAGAGAGGGAAAAAAACTCCTCCTCAGCCACAAATCTGGGTCAAAACATTCCAAATCCGTAACCGCATCGTTACACGGGTTGTGTTATCTGACAAGCCATCACACTTCTTTCTACCGACTCCCTGTAATTAACGCGGGATAATTACGAATCTCCTTTACAAATCCCTGCTTGATAAGTCTTGATTTTTCTCCATTAATTTAGGATCGGTCTCCGATTCCGATGCTAGTGATCACTTAATTGAATCGTTTTCTACCCCTACAGACGATTATCTGCCTCCCCCGAACATCTCCCCAACATCCACCCCTTCCTATTACATAGTTTAAAATTCGTACTTACACAGCCACTCTTCCTGGGTAATTAATAATTTCCCCGCTAGCGAGAGGGGATTTTGATATGAAGTAGAACGTTTTCTAGAATTTAAAAGTAGATAATTTAATTAGAGGCTTTAATCGGACTGGTATAGAGAGAGAGATGTACTGGTGTAACTAAGGGGAAGAATTTTGCCGATGGCGAAATGTATTCTAATGCAACTGCAGATATTTATATTGGTTGGTAAAAAAAAAAATTGAGATATAATCGTCTAGGGACTTAAATTAGTTCACGTTATAATGAATATTATGATGATTATATGCTTAATTGAAGTGATGTGTTTAATTAGAAAGGGAATTTTGAAAGACGCAACGTATGGATTACTATTTATAATTAAATTAAGAGAGGTTGAAGTTTTGATTATTTTTTTCACACAAGCTTGAAT
>BMAV01008488.1:137232-159633 GCA_019973955.1 Trichonephila inaurata madagascariensis
AAGTTGGCATTTTTGCGATAATACGTAAAAGTACCTAACAATTAATGAGAAAGAAATGAAATGAGTAAATTTCTGTGATGATATAAGAAAAATATCTATTAGCTTTCATCGGAAAATTATTTTAAGTCATATTTGCCTCAGATTTGAATCGATTTCATAAATTTTCTTCTAGAAATGCTCGTTTTTTTTTTTGTTATAATTTTTATCATTTAAAAAATTTTCAATTCATATGTTTATCTAATTGATCATTATTCCTTCCAAAACCTTAGTTCTTTTCTCTTCCGCATACATAACTGTTAGTTTAACTATCTAGTTTCTAATTATATCTATTTCAAAATCGTTTGGCAAAATGAGGCACAATGAAAAAATAATAAATTTGGAATTTCCCAAGTTTACAATTACTTCTTTAAAAAAGCTGCAATGTTGTTTTTAATTCCCTTGGTTATCTGAAAAATTATAGAATAAAACAAAGATTGTATACAATTCTTAACAGGAAACAAAAATTTTACAGAACTTCTCCATTTAAAAAAAAACTACAACTCGAACAAAAATAAAACAAAAACAGAAAGAATAAAAACTTAAATTCCGAAACACGTTTTGTCTCAAGGCGGCATTTTCTATTTTTAAGTCTACAAACACCACCTGAGGTAATTTTTGTGTTTTCAAAATACAAAACTTCCAACGTAAAAAGTCAAGACAAAATTCAACACCACTGAGAGATTAACACAGAAATCTGAGAGGAAAAGTTTGAAAATGGTTCCCTTGTGATTGCTGAAAAAGGATACATTGCGATTTATTTAATTGTACTTTCATCGCCTGTTGCAATTAAAATTAGTAAGGAAAAAATTGTTTTTATACCTATTAAGAACAAAACATCATCAATAAACAGTATACAATTACATATGATATGATAGAATTAAAATAGAATTGGAAAAAGAATTCTTAGAAATAGAATCGTTATTGACTTTGAAATATATAATGATACAAAAATAGAATTTGATTTATATGAAAATAATATATTTCATACCAAGATAATTCATATGCTTTCACTACGGTAGAATCGAGCCTTTTTCACAAGAAGCTAAAAATAAATATTAAGCTAACATTATTCTAATGGGGTTAAGTTAGTGCTTCTCAAACTTGCAATATTTGCGACCCAATATATTGAATTCAAAAATACTATACTTTGACACTAAAGCTACATTACGATTTAAGCCTCTTAAATGCCACCGGTGTATATAAATGTCTCTCTCAGCCAAAATGTTAATTGTTCCGGGCGTATATATACGTATTTTTGAAATAGATCTTTTCTGTGCACTGCTATCCATAAAATTATTCCGAAGACTTTGGAATGCAATAAAATGACCTTGACAATGTTTGCGAAGGATTTATTTATTTCAGAGAATTTGTATATATATATATAGTAAAATAAAATAAAAATGAAGAAGTACCAGAACCTACAATGCTAAGGAAGGAAGAAATTGGAATTCACCAGACCAAATATAGATACAAAAAATCTTTGGACTAAACTGGAGACCTATTATGATTTCTAAAGATATATATATTCCTTTTCTCTCCTCCCCAACACGTCACATACACGCGCTTACTTGGAAAACGGTGGCATCCGGGAGCGAATAGCATAACTTTTAATCGACAGTCAAGGGATTAATTATAAACCGTACAAATTATGAAGATAAAGCTTGATTTTTGAATAAAATTTTATATCTTACAAGCCCATGGGGTCACTGGTAATTATTAAATTTGTTCTTAATTTAGTACTGTTAAATTAATTATGAAATGCATTGTGTAGTACTTATACATTTGTAAGTGTATTATATCCGTGCAGATACGTATTTTATTTTTTTATTATGACAGAATGTATTTTATTTGTTTACTTTCAGTAAATTAATAATTTTTTTAAATAATCTTTTGTGCCCGACTTTTCAGTATGCTTGTGCCAACCTCGCAGAGTTATCACGCTCCCTAGGAAGTGCGCCCCACAGTTTGAGAAACGCCAGGTTAAGTCAATGACAAATAGTAATAATATTCGCATTAGGTTTCAAATTTTTTTCTAGTTTTACTCTATAGCGTTATTTATTCTTCTCATTAATTTTAACTTTAAAGTTACTCAATTATCTACATACAGTCACAAGATGGCGCTACATGTTTAATAAAATTACACTTATTTTATTTCATATTAGAACTGCGTTGTATGATTAGAGGTCTTCTTTTCATTCCAATAAATTTATTATTAATACTTTTTTAGGTTTTTAAGTATATTAAACTTACCTTATATTCGAACTTATTTTTACTTTTATGTGGTGCAACTGTTAGTTCGTTTTGTATTGCCGTGAAACATTAACATGGTGATATGCTGACGTGGTAAGTACTTATCTTAAGGTATCCGATTACGTTCGGTACCTTGATTTTAAAAAAGCGCATAAATGGATAATTTTCATGATATTTAGTGTCACTTAGATTAGACTACATGTATAAAATTGTTTTAAGGACATTTAGACAAAAAAAATTATTTAAATACAATATTTTGGCAAAACATTAATTTAGAATAATCTTTTTACAAAATGTTCTTTTGTGAAAAATGCTTCTATTACCGTAAAATCCGGTGTATAACGCGCATCCATACTTTCAAGCTGCATTTTTTTTTTATTTTAAGGTATATTCGCCGTATAACGCGCACCTCTTTTTTTATGAATAAATCTGAAATATTAGTATAGAATGTTCTTATATTCTGAAGTCCTTTATTCGAGGTATTATCCCAAACATTTAAAAAAATAGTAAAATTCTAAAATCACAACTTTTTTTTTAGTTCATATGGCATGTAATTTCTTTTAAATAAATAGCATTTAGATACATGTAGAATTTTTTTAATACTCTTCTTTATTTTTAAAGCTATCGTTTTTATATCCGCCGCATAACGCGCACCCTAAAATTTCAATCTTATTTTTTGTGTTAAAAGTGCGCGTTATACGCCGAATTTTACGGTATAGAAATATTTTGCCTGTATATAGATCAGACCTCTTTACACAGGCTCAACTATGATTTTTGAAAAATTCACATTATTTTCAGAGTTACAACCCATTGAAATATATAATTATCGGCGTTTTTTTCTTAAAATTGCTCCCCTCTGTTGTCGTAAAATATAAATAAACCCACTTCTAAGTGATATATTTCAAAAATTCTAGTTGAGCCTCTGTAGGGAAGTCTGAGCTATATACAGGTAAAATATTATTATAGTAGAAGCATTTTTCACAAAAGGAGAACATTTTGAAAAAAAAATTATACTAAGTTAATTTTTTGCCAAAATATTGCATTTAAATAATTTTTTTTGTCAAAATGTCCTTGAAATAATTGTATATATGTATATTAATCTAAATGACACTAAATATCATGAAAATTATCTATTTATGCGCTTTTGCAAAATCACGGTTCCGAACGTAGTCGGATACCTCAACTGTGTTTCATACAGATATTTATACTCTATCTTTGTAAGTAGTTTTTATTAATTTTTCCTTTTATATTTTATTTAATTAGCATTAATATTTTATTTAATTAGCATTAATATTTTATTTTCTAATAATTACATATTTATAGTATTTCTCCCTTTCTCTATAGCATATAGAAAAATTATGGATGAAAGTTGGCAGAGGCCATAAAACATTGTATAAACCTGCTTTCTTAAATCCTATGGCTTAGAATTTGCTATTTTACTACTGTGGCTAATATTTCTTACTGTTCTGTCTATTTAGACTTAGGAATATAACTGCTTGTATACCTTATTATATGGATTATATATATATAATCCATATATATATATATATATATTGTTTAATTATTCCTTGGTCGTAAAACTCTTAATATTTGATTATATTTCAATTCCTGATTACAAATAAATCTCTATAATATATCAGTCAATTGATAAAAAAAGTCTCTTAACTTTTAATAAGTCTTGCTTTAACCCAGTGGTTTTCAAACTGTGTTGCATGAAACCCTGGGGCTCCCCCAGTCATAATAAAAAATCGAAAAGGAAATTCAAAATCTGTATGCAAAAGACATTCACGTTCTCCATGAAGAGTGTATAAACGCAAATATCTAAAACTCATCCCAATCATTGAAAAAAAACTAAAAAATTTATTTATACATAATATTATTTTGTAATACTTTTTTTTAAATTTTTGTTATTATTTAACAAAATAATATTGAAAGTTTTTTGTGTTTATTTGTGCTACCTACTAGTTTGTGAGTATTCTATTGCTTACTACTATTACGAGTTCCACGAAATAATTTTATACTCATAACTATAAATACTTTAATGTCATTCAAAACAATATATTTAAGTGAAAAACATTTCTTTCAACGTATGTGGCAACCAAAAACAAAATATAAAAAATAAATAAATAAATGCAGAATAGGAAATGTGACTGCAGATTATTTCAATAGACCCAAACAGACTTCGTACAAAAATGCAAGCACAGATACCAGTTACTAAATAAAATACTCATGGGTTTTTGATACTTGGATCACAAATTAATATTATTACTGTGCGTCAGCAAACTATATTAAAATTACATTAAATTAATTTTTTAGTGATAAATGCAATGCTTTTATAAATTGTATTTACATAAAGTACCTATAACATATATTGATCTATTTTAAATATTAGTTTAAAATATATTATTATAAGTATGGAATGGGATTCCATGAAAACAATCTGTTGTTCTAAGGATTCTGTGGGTCGAAAAAGTTTGAAGACCTCTGCTTTAACCCAATACAAATTTATCGCTGAAACAACACTTTATTTAAATCAAGTTCATTATCATTGCAGTCAGGGATTTGAAAAGTAATCAAGTACAATTCATTTTTGATATTTAAAGCAATAATCCCTATAGGTGGCTAAAAAGATTAAGATGTAGCTCTTCTCAGAACTTTATTCATCGTCAAAAAGGTGTTACAAAATCCTTGTATATGTGCAGCCATGGAAGAATGACTGCGATCAAAATTATTTATTACCAATTAGTATTTTTCTAAGTAAAAGCTTTTTATTGCTAGCATTTTAAAATCTGCTTCCAAATTTGATACGCAAATTTCTCTTATTGAATAGAGTGTGAGGTATTCACCCGTGGGTGATACCTTACTCCTAAGTTATCTTCGTGACCTAGAGGTGTGGGATTGAATGAAGAACCAGGTTTTTGTCATGATCTTAAAATATCTTTATTAAGATCTTAACCTAAGCACTAACAATGATAATAATTATATTATAACTTAGCGGATCTGAGGTGAGAAAACACACAATACGTATTACCAAATAAGCGCGATCTTAACCAATATATTTAACTTTCCCGTCTATTCTTTATCTCTGTTTATATCACAGTTACTAATAGATATTACAATGATCATATACCTTAATCTCTTGTTTAATCACAATCCTCTCGGATCCTCAATGTCTTTAGATTATCTAGCGTGGAACTGGATCCACCTTGACTTGATCGTTCTGTCAGGGATAGCTTCACACTCAATGAAGGCTTTCTTCTCTTCCTTCAGTTCACGCGCTTAAACCAGACTAGCATAATCACTTCCTAATAAGTCATACGCTTAAGTTAAACTTCTGCTATTTAAAAGGTTTCTAATTTGCTTTTTCACGTTTCGCTTCTGGATTTGGTTGGAAAGAATTTGCCTTTTTCTGCCCCAAAGAACCCAAGAGGAGATTTTAGAAGGAAACGCGCGATGAGCCCGTCACAAGAGATCCGCTAAGAACGGGTTTTGCGGAAATTGACTCAAACATGAGTTGCGAGGGGTTAAGGGATGTTACAGATAAAAGTTCCCGTACCTGAATTATTAGAACTACAGACTTGAAATTTGTGCATATGTTTCTTTTGTTGAGTAGAGATCTACTAAGAACGGGCTGTACGCAAATAGACTCCCAAGGGGATTGGGAGTTACGGTGGCTTAAGGGGACATGATACGATTTACGCAAAAAATTTTAATTTAAGGATTTTTAATATTTTTTTGGTTGCATCCTATGTATGTATACTATGTTAAACATATTTTGTGCTCAAAATTTCATAAAAAGCTAGCCATGAAATTTCTTAAGGAAAAAACTTGAAATTTTTGAAGTGATTTTAAAATGCTATTCCTACAAAAATTGACGTACACGCATGAAATTTAATTTACAAGTACGTCAAACTATGTATAATAAAAGTTGGTATGGGTTTTGCGTTAACGTGATTGGTATTCTTACAATACTTCTTTTTATGAATGTTTATTGAAAATTCCTTAAAAAATGTATAAATTCTGAGTTTAATTATTTTTAAAACAATAAATATTGCTTTGATTCAAAAATGCATAACAACTTTTGTTACGTGTACTATTGGGAATAGGTAAAAAAATATTTCAAAGCATTAGGCGCAATAGAAAAAGAGCCTTAGCATTTTAAATGAATACAAACTAGTTATTTTATCTTTCTGAGATACGGCAGTTTAAAGTTTTGATTTGCTATAGGGATGTGACTAAAAACAAACGCAAAATCTATCATAATTCGGCGTTTTTTAAGTTTAGAGCTTTCAAAATTTGTGAGGTTATAGAAAATATAAAGAAAAATTTAGGCTAAAAAAATTAAATTTGTTTTTTTGACCGATTTTGGTCATTTGAATCGTACTGTGTCTCCTTAAAAGATAAATATACCTCCATTTTAAAAATTCAAGTCCTGTACTTTTTAAATCAAGCGACGAGGGCTAGAAAAATGTTTTTAATACAATCGAAATCTTAATGCAGGGATTAAGACATGAATAACTAATTGAAATAAAATATAGTCCTACAACATCGTGAAATACTCATAGAAGTGGACGAGTAATAACTAGTGTGTTATATAAACTCATCACAATAAGTAATTCTAATTACCGTAAAATCCGACGTATTACGCGCACCGGTGCATAACACGCATATATACTTTCAAGCTGAATTTTTTAGATTTTACGTATATTCGGCGTATAACACGCACCTCCTTTTTTCTGAATTGTACAAGGGCAGTTCTCTTATACTTTAAAATCATTTATTTGAGGTATATCTCAGACTTTTGATAAAATAGTATATTCTAAAACTACAACCCTTTAAGGTATCCTACTACATTCGGAGCCGTGATTTTTCAAAAGCGCATAAATGGATAATTTTCATGATATCTAGTGTCACTTAGATTAGAATACATGTATGCAATTGATTTAAGGACATTTTGTCAAAAAAAATTATTTAAATACAATATTTTGGCAAATAATTAACTTAATAATTTTTTTTCGAAATGTTCTCCTTTTGTGAAAAATGATTCTATTATAATAATATTTTTCCTGTATATAGCTCAGACGTCTCTACAGAGGCTCAACTAGAATTTTTGAAATATATATCTTAGAAGTGGGTTTATCCATATTTTACGACACAACAGAGGGGATAAATTTTAAGAAAAAAACGCCGATAATTATTTCAATGGGTTGTAACTCTGAAAATAATGTGAATTTTTCAAAAATCATAGTTGAGCCTCTGTAAAGAGGTCTGAGCTATATACAGGCAAAATATTATTACAATGGAAGCCTTTTTCACAAAAAGAGAACATTTTGAAAAAAAGATTATTCTAATTTAATTTTTTGCCAAAATAGTGTACTTAAATAAATTTTTTTGTCAAAATGTCCTTAAATCAATTGCATACATGTATTCTAATCTAAGTGACACTAAATATCATGAAAATTATCCATTTATGCACTTTTTAAAATCACGGTTCCGAACGTAGTCGGATACCTTAAGGTCATTAGGTACGTCATTTCTTTTAAATAAACAGTATTCCGATCTATGTAGAAGTCTAATTTTTTTTATGCTTATCGCTTTTTTTTCTTTTTTGAAGCTCTTATTTTTATACTCTGCGTATAACGCACACTTGTAAATTTCGATCTTATTTTTAGAGTTAAAAGTGTGCTTTATAAGCCGGATTTTACGGTAATATTATTGATGCAACGTAATGCGTTATAGAATATTGTATTTATAAATATTGTATTTATAAAATGATGTATTAAATAATACCGAAACACAATACATGAATTCTATATAATTATATTTACAAAAATCATACCAAAGAAAAAATTAGTAACCCTGTACTATTTATAAATTTAAGCTCCTCAAATATTTCTACATGAGTAAAAACTGTATAAAGCATTTATTTTTTTATTTTCCTTAAATAAATATTTAAATAAAAGTTGTATTTTTTATAAAAGTTGTTTTACTTAAGAATATTTTTGACACTAATATTCAAATTTAGTTATATTATTTTATTCGAAAACATCATTATTTTTTATAAACACACAATAGAGCTTCCCATATCTAAAAATATAAGTTTTCTCTAAACGCGATCTTTTTTTTTTTACTTTACCATTCTCAGACAAATTTACAGTAGCATTATTTAAACATCTTTCTCAAATATTCCACATCAATATTCAAGACGCTTTGAAGAATTCCTTCTTTTTACCGAAATATGAATACACAAAACGAAAAAGAAAAGAAAAAAAAGATCTAGGTTTTTTACTGAAAGTACCACATATAAAGTGCTAGGAAGAGACAGCGGCCATGTTATTCGAACCCAAGGCAGGGTCAGCTATATTTCATTGAAAAATCGCTTCTCTACAACACCATTTCGCACAATGCGAATCCATTTTCACGTAAAACGGAGCTTTCATCACTCTTTTCTTAGAGAACGTTTTGTTGCTCAAGAAATGGGAACTTTCATCGGTTTCCATCTTAACAAAGGAATCCGTTTTAATGCCTGAGCGCGAAAAGAATTCCATATTTTCCATTATTCATTTCAGCAACAACAACAGTAAAAAAAATAACCGGTTTCCGATAGTTTTCTTTAGAAAAGAAACTTAATTTTAAGGATAAATCATGCATATTGCAGTAACCAATGAGTTTGAATTAGCACAAATATGGATTTTAAAATTACTCGGGGTTTATTTCTCTGATAGGGTTCGTGTGAGAGGTTGAAGTACGAGTGTTTGAATTATATTTTCTTATACTAATTTTTAATGTTATTCGCGTTAAATAGATATTATTTGTTGATTTCTAGAAGGGGAGAATCTTTCGAAGCCATTTTTCAATTCCTCTACTATTAGTTCTTTCTCCCTATATCCTGTTCAAATTTTCAATTGTTAATAAAATACATTTTAAAGCGCTGAATTGAGCTTAAATATTTATAAACACGATTATTTTGAGTGACAATACGGTAATTCAATTATAATTAATAAAAATTAATTGATTAAAACTAATTATTCATAGAATTACAGATACTACAACCAAGTTGGCATCATTTTTGGCGACTTGTGTCAAAACTTTAAAAGGTTTTTTTTTTCTTACATTTTAAAGCACTCATTTGAGCTGAAATTTTCTAAACACGATTTGTTTTGGGTAACAATACGATAATTTAATTATAATTAATTAAAATTAATTGACTGAAGCTAATTATTTAAATACTTACAGATACAGTCACGTTGGCTTTATTTTTAGCGACTTGAGTCAAAACTTCCAAAGATTTTTTTCCCACATTTTAAAGCATTCAGTTGAACTGAAATTTTATAAACACGATTATTTTGGATGACAATACGATACTTTAATGGTAATTAATACAAATTAATTACCATTTAATATTTGATTCTGTTATATCTACATATATATTTATATCAATTGTAATTATTTGATAAAAAATAACTAAAATTAAATTTTTCTTTGTTGACCTCAGTAGGAATTCACTTTTGGAAAATTTTCTTTTTATCACTTGTTTAATTATATATACAGGGTGTCCCAAAATCATCGGGACAAACATTAAGGGAAGGTAGGAGACGTCACAAGTATTCAGATTTGCATAGAAACCCATGGTTGGAAACGTCTTCGTTCGGCGCTAGGTGGCACTGCTCACACGAGTATTTAAGGAAACAGACCTACATTGCCACAGTTCTTTGTGATATTGTCACCCGTAGAAGAGTATGGAACGTTTTACAAACTCTGAGCTGGCAGATATGCACCTGATTTACGGATTGGCAGAAGGAAAGGCACGAGAAGCAGAAAGATTATATCGCGAAAGATGCCAACAGAGAGATGCACGGTTCACCGGATGTTGTCTGATTTCCATCGCAATTTATGTGAATATAGATCATTACGAGGTAATAAGCATAGTGAGGGCTGGCCAAGAGTGACTCGAACTCCCAACATGGTACTTGAATTCCTCCGAATGGTATCCAAGATGTTTTGTTCCATGCTGGGAGTTCGAATCTGTTTTCATGTCTGTTTCCTTAAGGGCTCTTGTAAACAACGCCAAAGTACGCCGAACGAAGACGTTTCCAACCATGGTTTACTGTGCAAATCTGAATCATTGGGATGCCCCTGACTCTCCTTAAACTATGGTCCAAGGATCCTGACACATCCTGTACACTATGCATTCCTCGCCCGTCTCGCTGCGTAATTTAAGATGTTGTATGACTCTATATTCTTTTTAAGCACTTGATGCCTAATTCCTAACATTAAGTTTTCGATTGTATTAAATAATTATTATAGACCCTGTCCCTTAAGACAGAATTTATATTCTAAAAAGGAAGTATATTTAGCTTATCCGCTTCCACTACCCCTCCCCCTCCCTAGGAATTGATTTCCGCAAAACCCGTTCTTAGTGGATTTCTAATCAACAAAAAAAAACCCAGTATTACCAAGTTTAAAATACAGGGTGAGCATAAATGATGGACCCGATTTTAAAAATTCATATTTTCGAAACAACTGCACACATTACAATAAGTGATACATGCATGTGAAGAGATATATATACAAGTTTTTTTTCCACCAATGATCAACAGCACATTCAAGATCGCTGTAATTGAAATCCAAACATGGCGACAATGACAGAGAAGAGTTTTTGTGTATTAGTGTGTACACAAGTGTTTTCAGTTATTTTGGTGCAACGTGTATTTAGGAATCGCTACGAAAAAGGAGCACCAACCAACAAGCGCATTTTGCGATGGTATCATCAATTTAAGAAAACAGTTTGCTTATGTAAAAAGAAAAGCAGCGTCCGGCTAAGCATCTCAGAAGAAGCAGTGGAGAGAGTGAGGCAGAATTGTGTTCAAAGTCCACGAGAGAGTTGCCGCCTGCATACTTGGGATGCCTCAGTAAATGGTATGAAAAACTTTTCAAAAAAAATTAAATTTCAAGCCTTATCACTTGCAATTGACACAATAAATAACAGAGGACGACAAGTAAGCATTTGCTCAGCATTACGAACCATTGATATAGTGATGCTACAAACTGTATGGAACGAACTGGATCCCAAATTATGTCGTGCAACTAGAGGGTCCCACATCGAACATTAGTAACAAAAAAAAACTTAGTATATTTCTCTTTACATTTATGTACCACTTACTGTAACATGTGCAATAGTTTCGATAATATGATTTTTTAAAATCGGGTCATCATTTGTACTCACCCTGGACGTACATCTAATGGTTCAAAAACGAGAACTTTTGACTATATCGTCCCGCAAACCCCCGTGAGTCGATTTCCACAGAAGCCAAAATTAGCTGATTTATACTCAACAAAAGAAACATTCCTGCTAAATTTCAAGTTTGTATGCCTAATTAGTTCAGGAGATCTCATAATGAGTCGATTTTCTTCAATAAGTGTGTACTCATATAAGAGTATTGTAATGTATTTTTATATAATTTTTATTTGAAACATGTTTCAGTTTCTATCTTAAAGTTATAAAACATTTATGCCTTGTCCGAAGAATATTCAAAGTCAAAGATACATTAAATTATAAAATGTTTGAATTCTAAGAAAATATTTAATGATGCTAAGACACGCATTAGAAGCCCAGTGGCTGAATGGTTAGTGTATCGCGCTTCCACGCCTCGGGTCTGAGGTTCAAACGCTGGACTGGGCAAAGTTGATTCAGCCTTTCATCCCTTCAGTGGGTCAATAAAAGGAGTACCAAGCTTTCTAGGGAACTTAACACTGGGGGTTTCGCGTCAGGTTGACCACCTGACCGTAACATCTACTCATGCACCTCAGGGCCCAAGGTCGCGTGTACTGAGTTGGGCACAGTAGGCCTTGGCCGTCACGGGCTGTCGCATCACTGAGTTAAGTTAATACATGCGTTAGCATAGATTACATAAAAATAAATGCATAATATATCGAGTTACAGTTACATTTCATATTTTTAAAGTTAAAATTGTGTAAGACATATGACAGTACTGAATTATTTAAATTAATATCAATGTATGTATGACAACTAAGATACCGATTTTAGAGTATTTATAAGATAACTTTTATCCGGATTATCACGATAAGAGCTAATAACAATATTCAATATAAAAGTAGACTTTCATGAAAACAAAATTGTGTATGTTAAAACCTTAAGGATAAATAAAATAAACATAAAATTATATGTTATTATATATATATGGTAATAAGTATGCAGTTTTTGAAAACTTTAAGGTAATTGTAAAATATTTTACTACTCTATAAAATCTGGAGTTTGCAGAACTTTCATTTTAATTTCTATGGAATCAAAGACAGTGAATGAAGAACGACGCATAAGTCAATTTTTTTTTACTAATCGAAGAATTTCTATAATTATCTGAATTGTTTATATTTGGTTATTGGCATACGAAAAATAAAAATGTATTATTTTTAAGTATCAATTACTAAACTGAATAGACGCAGTGCTTCATGCCAGGTATCTTAGAAGTTTTGAGAAGTTCCGGAAGAAAAATTCTATATTTAGAGTCCATAATATAAACTTAAAAGAGTTCTTTTTAAACTAGTATTAGTAAAATAATCACTTTCGTAGCTAGCTCTGAGGGTTCCCTGTATCAAAATTATTTTGGGCCCCTTTTTTTAGATATGGAAGCCTTGTTGGACTGTGGCTACACATGTTGGGGCCCCTGTTGCTTGGGGGCCCTGTATCATTGATACGGCTGATACGGAGGTAGCTACGCCTCTGAAAATAATTTAATAATAATCATAAAAAATAAACGAATGCCACAAAAATCCAAACATTTCCGCTTAGAAGACACTTGTATTTCATAGAATCTTCTTTAATTAAAAGAAAAAATATCAGTCCATAGAGAAAATTTTTGAAGAAAGGAATCCTTATATCTCACACATTTTATTTGAAACTTGTCAAATAATATGTTCAAAGGAAATCTTACAAAAAATGACGAGTTAATGAGTGATAAGAACAAAAAATATTCGAATTTTATTTAAATAATAACAACATCGAAAAGGATTTATAATTTCAAGTTTGTTTTTTTTATCATTCCACATCTATACATACTAGCAGTGATAGATATATCAATGGTTTTACTTGAGTACACTATTTTAATCCATTCACGTAGCGCCATCTTTTGTCAAAATTATTCAACTCAGCGTTCACATAACCGTTTCACACACACACACATGTCATAAATTTATTCTTAAAATAATAAATACTCATCGCCTTTACACCTGTGAAAATTTTATTTAAATATTCAAAATATTACTAGTTTTGAGCTAGAAAGAATTGATTTTTTGCAAGTCAACTACTTTTTAAACACATATTTTTTTAAATATTTTTTTCCTTCGTGCAAGTATAGCCTAGTAGTATTGTCCTTCCAAATGTTTCAAAATACACTGATTGACAGTTTTTGGAGTATAAAATCGTTTTACAGAAAATTTATAATTTAATACATGTTTAGTAAAGATACTAAGCGTTTTATTAGAAAAAATGAACTACGCTGCATGAATAAAAAAATATTACTTAATAGTTTCTTCTATTTCTTTTATATTTCAAGTTCATTGTTCTTTTTTATCAATTTTTTCCCTGTTTCATTAACATTTTTTTTATGATTATTCTAATTTGTATTCAGAATTTGCAGTTCTAGTATAAAATTATATATATATATTCTAAATACCTATTTATTTTTCGGTATTCGTTAATTTGAAACACTCTACATAAAAGTAATTTATTAAAATAAAGCATGTACTAATAAAACAAAAATAACATGGACTCGAACTTGAAATCTAAAATCGTTTGCATTTGTTAAAAATGCACAAAAGAGGATAAGAAGTAAAGGAAACCAAAGAAATTTAAATCCCGTGAAAGTTTTGAATTAGTATTTCTGTAGAAGTGGCTTTTCAGTCATAAGAGAAATCCTGCACAATAAACAACACCTACTTATAATGATAGAATTCAATTTAAAAATTGTTTTATTTCAGAACATTCGAGTAAACTAAATATCATTTTAATACGTATACGTTGTGAATCGATTAAGGTGCTCAAAGGAAATCTTTGGCAGTATTATTCAAATACTTTTGAAGTACACCCAAATCTTTTTTTTTTTCACTGTCTTTTTAACACAATTTTGAAATAACACGATACGTGAATTTAAGGCATCCGACTACCTTCGGAACCATGATTTTAAAAAAAAGAGCATAAATGAATAATTTTCATGATATTTAATGTCACTTAGATTAGAATACATGTATAAAATTGTTTTAAGGACATTTTGACAAAAAAAAATATTTAAATACAATATTTTGGTAAAAAACTAAGAATAATCTTTTTTCAAAATGTTCTCCTTTTGTGAAAAATGGTTCTATTATAATAATATTTTGCCTGTATATAGCTCAGACCTCCCTACAGAGGCTCAACTAGAATTTCTGAAATATATAACTTAGAAGTGGGTTTATTCATATTTTACGACAACACAGGGGAGAAATTTTAAGAAAAAAACGCCAATAATAATTTCAATTGGTGGTAACTCTGAAAATAATGTGAATTTTTCAAAAATCATAGTTGAGCCTCTGTAAAGAGGTCTGGGCTATATACAGACAAAATATTAATATAATAAAGGCATTTTTCACGAAAGAAGAACATGTTGAAAAAAGGTTATTCTAAGTTAATTTTTTGCCGAAATATTGTATTTAAATAATTTTTTTTGTCAAAATGTCCTTAAAACAATTTTATACATGTATTCTAATCTAAGTGACACTAAATATCATGAAAATTATCCATTTATCCGCTTTTTTAAAATCGTGGTTCCGAACCTTAATGGTTTTTGTGTAAAATTTCATCCAGTTATTAAATCAGAATGTGAATTAATTTCAAGTGTTACCTCATTTGAAATAGAAAACCCAGTTTTGCGTGAGCTGTTAGTAATGCAATGGGATTTGAAGTGTCTCAAGTCTTTCAAGTAGGTCCGCTATTAATTAACGGTATTTAATTGAAGGAACTGTGAAAAAATCTATTCTTGATATATTGCTTATATTATTGTGTAAGAATTGCAGTGAGCAACTTAGATCTGTACGAGACGTTCTCCCATATGAGAAAAAAGAGTTGCATATATATTTTTACTTATACCATTTATAATTGCACGCAAAAATTCTACGTACATATTTCATAAACAAAATTTAAATTTTCGAAGAATTAAATTCTTAGAAAATTTTGATGAGAATATAATTCACACAAAAATTTAATCCCAGGATTTCGGAATTGGAAAAAACACCGGGGTTCCGGAGCTGCAAGCCCTAGACTTCATCAACATACAAATGCCCCAGAATTGTATATTTTATTCACTAAGTAAAAAATGTTCGCATTGTATTTTATATTTAGTTGAATGCTGATATTTAACAACGATAATTATTATTCCAGACTTCATGATAAAAATCTCGCATCAATCCCATATTATTTGCAGCTATTTTAAACCTGTTCTAAAACTGTAAGTACAGTTGGACCTCTATTACTAAACCACTCTCACTAAATCACGAAATAAAGTTCGTTATGTGGAAAATTCGTTAAATAGAAATTCACTTTTCAGAGTATACTTTATAAAACACATAAAAAAAATTTTTAAGTTCATACTTATTATTGAAAAAAGCAATTATTAACTTTTTTTTTTATAAATTAATACCTATTTATTTCCTGTATCTTATCCATCAAAAAGAAATCTGCAAGGAAAACAAGAAAAAAAAACATTGCCCAGGAATACACTGTATTTCCAACTTTAAAAAAAAATCCTACTAAAATTAATGAATTTTAATGACAAAACTTTTACGTTTTCTTATAACCAATAATTTTAACCATTCAATATCTGATTAATTACTGATAAATTTGTTAATTTTGTTTGAATTTTTGTTCCAAAAATTACGCGGCAGTTTTATTGCTTTCGGTGAGTTAAGCATCTGGTAAAGCCGGTTCAAGGTCATTGATCCCCATAAAAAGTGGGTAAAAGAGAGAATAATTTGAAATGTCCAGAATTATTTTAAAAACAGGGAGAAAAAAATAGAATCCCAAGAGAAAAAGTTCGTTAAATAGAAAATGGACTTCGCTATTTGGAGATTATTTAACGAAGAAAATAGCAAAATGTTCTTCGTTTAAGAGAAAACAGTTCACAAAATAAAGGTTTGTTAATTGGAGATCTAACCGTATTTAAATCATCTCTATTCGTTTTTGACATTTTTAATAAATTAACAGTGGAAATTATACTTAACAGGGATAATTATTATTCTTGACTTAATGAGGAAAATCTCACTTCAATCCCATATTATTTACCGTTACTTTGAACCTGTTCTTAAACTATAAGTACTTTAATCTCTATTCGTTTCTGGCATTTTTAATGAATTAACTGTGCCAATTACAGAACCTTTAACGTTATTTAACACCTATAATTATTATTCGAATCAATCATTATTATTCCCGACTTCATGATAAAAATTTCACGTCAATACCAAATTATTTACACAGCTATTTTAAACCTGTTCTTTAACTATAAGTATTTTAATCTCTCTATTCATTTTTGAGATTTTTAATGAATTAACTGTGAGTTATAGAATCTGATTTTAAACCTTTTAGCCGTCCATAAAGTACTTTCTATTGAGACATACAGAAAAATGCGACAAAAAAATAATAAATACTAAAAATAATTGACTGCTAATTCAACTCATTTCACTAATTAAATGCAATTTACAAAATCGGCTTATCATATAAACGAGCAGATGACGAATTTGGCGACCTAAAGCAAGTTAATCCAAACTTCGCCAACACAAGACATATTTTTTTTTTCAGAAAGCAGAACACATGTAGGCATAGTTGACGCCTATTAATATCTAATCATCGCCAAGGATAGAGCCAGAGTATGGTGTCGATATCTGACACACCTTTTATGCTTACGACAGCATCGGCAGCTTCGAAACCAGTCACCAGAAACCACAATCTCCTGATTCAGCGCTTCTTCTCGGGTTTTTTTCTCCTTGCTGTCGGAATAAACTCTTTTTCCTGGCATTCTCCTCTTTTCAGTGGCTCCCCAGGGACTATTCGGGTATCGAATGCAACCCCGAATAAAATACGCACTAGGAAAAGATTATTATATTGGGATGCAAACGTTTGTGTTCCAGGACGAAAAGGTACAGAATAGGCAGAAGGTAGACACCTTTTTTTTTCGAGCATGCATTGTGTGTCGAGTGTTAGAGGAAAATAGATAGAATGTTTGTAGAATGTAGGTTTTGAGAGATATTTGTAAGAGGTTATTTGGAATTTCCTTTAGAAAGGTTGTAAGGAGCTAGTTAAGAAATCCCATATCTGTGGGTGATATTTTCAACATGTTCTGGCTTAGACCACCTCAAAAATATTTGTTGAAACAATGTTTGTAACTTTATTGTTTTCGACAAAAAAATTTTGCTTCAAATAAAAATTTTCTTTACGCTTTTGGGGATTTAAAAAGTAAACGCATTAAGGCTACACAGTACCCTAAAAATTTCATTTTTACGAAAAAATATTTTTTTTGAATTTTCTATTTGCTCATATCATTGAGAAGCTTGCCACGGAATTTCATATCTGTTAGCAAATTAGTTTTTAAGATATTTGAAAATTTATGAGCTATGGTTTTGGTTTCGGTTTCCTTTTAAAGCATTTTCTCTGTCTTAAATTGAATTAATTAAAAATATTTTTGAGCTTTTAGTTTGAAATGGTTATTAATTCTAATTTTCATTATACTAAAATCATTTCTGCTTGATTATGTTTTGAGTTTTTTGAGTTTTCATAATTAATTAATTTAGATTAATTTTATGGCCAATTTTTGCTTTAAAATAGTTTATATAACTTAAAAGCTTTATCATTAATTTTTTCCTATTGAGAAAATGCCATGGCAAATGCGTTCTCAGGTTGATGTGAGAAACAATATTTCGAAGAGATGGAATATTGCTGAAAATGATATATCTAAAAGTCAGTCCTCTGCTGATTCTGCAATTAGACTTCAGAATACAACTATTCTGAATTCAAATGTTGCAGAAATAACTGAATATTTCCTTGATGTACCTAAACATATTGCAGTACTATATTTTTGTATTTTAAAGTCGTACGACAAGAGCAAAAACTTACTAAACTGTTCCAATTTAAAACTGAAAAAAATTAAATTGTATGAGCAAACCTGACTATTTTTAGCTTAAGTTAGTATTATTATTACTTTGTACAAAAATGCTTTGCGTTTAAAACCTTTTGTGAAAATATCTGGTTAAGATAAAGCTGAATAAATTGACGTCTTAACAAATGCTATCAATATCATGCAAAAATATTTTTTTTAATTAAAAATATTATTTTCAGTCATATTTAATTAAAATAGTGTTTTAATGCAGAACATACATTGGAAAATAACATATTAACAAATTAGAGCTTTACAGGCATTATAAGCTTTTGTTTTATGACTTTACAAACTTTAAATACGTTTTTCTGAGACTTTCAATTTTGAAGGTATAAGTGTTTTCTAATCCCTAAGGCTTTTTTCCTGTTCAAGATAGAGCCTTGAATTTTTTTATATATACTCCCAAACGTATGTTCTATAAAAGTTAGTATGGATTTAGGGCTGAGATCTCTAGTTATTTTTCTGAAAAATGCTAAATTTGATATTTTAAAACATTTCGTGTTTTTTCCAGGTTTTTCTAGAAAAATAATTATTAAAAATCAACAAGGGAATAGATTTTCAAATCCATACTAACTTTTGTTAGTAATAACCTAAGAAACATAAATAACTTAAATGACTAAAAAATTTTATAAAAATTGAGTATTTTATAAGAGTTTGAAAAAACTTCAAAAAAATTCTTAAATTTTTAAAATTGTAAAGTAATGGCTGGTCAAACTGACTTTTTACTTACAAAAAATCAGCTTAATAATATAATCTAAATATAAAACATCAATTATTTTTACTGTAACATTCTCCAAAAAAATTTTTTGAAAAAGGGTACCGTGTAGTCTTAAGAAATTAAGCATTTCATAACACGTCACAGTTAGTCCATCACATATCAATTTATATATTTTTTAACAGGGATCTCAGATAATTGTCAAAAGTAGGGTCAAACTGTGCTTTCTGAAATAATTTCGAGATCATTTTTATTTTCTCGACATCCTGCTAACTAGTTTTCTTTTCCGACATGCTCGGGTGGAAATATGTACAAAAGTTTTTATTCTGTCCTAAAATGGAAACATGTAATCATTTTATTTTACTTAAATTTATTTATTTACTTTATTTTACCCATTTCAATTCAGCTATAAAATCTTTGCATGGTATTAAATCTACGAAAGTACAAAACATTTATGCCTAGGTGTTTTTCACTTTCTTTAAACTAATTCCTTCTTTTGGGTTTTAATCTCTATTTTATCAAAAAACTATTTTTCTGCACAATAATAATAATACTATACTGTTCGAATTAATTGGAACAAACATGTTTTTCTTGTTTGAATGAGAATGTGATTACTAGTGATATCCCGAACCACCTCAAACCCGTTATATCTGCCTTTAGGTAGTGTGACACATTGACTTTGACTGTAATTTATTCATTTTGGTGTATCAGGAGCTCAGTTGTGAGCCTTTCAGTAGGGCAGCTGGTAATTTCAATTTCGCGTTCTGTATAATACGTGTTACTATTACTTAATCAAAGACGGATAAAACTCCTAGGAACCATTCTAAAATAAATCGCTCTCAATGAACACACTTCTCTGACTGTGAGAGATATAACTACGACACCTGTTGTGATTGAATTAAGTGTTTCAAGAATTTGAAGAACATTTCAGAATTCTAAGGATCATCGTCTCCAAAAAGAAAAGAAAAATATGGGTTTAAGTGGAAAACTACTCCAAGAATTGATAAAATTTTAAAAAGAAATAGCAAAATAAATCCAAGAAAGACAAGGATAGACCTTTGAAGAGATTTATTGGACAGTGTTGTTGAAGTGCGTACCTCAACTGCACGGGAAAGGCTTCTGGAAGGTGGCCTTAAGGCAACAAGACTGAGGAAAAAAAACTATCTGTAACTCAGGAAATGATGGGAAAATGTTTAACACTAGCCAAAAAGTACCGATCTTGGACTGTTAACGACTGGAAGGTCAGTGATGAAACACATTTATTTGCTCAGGTATATAAATCAAGTGCAATAAGACAAAGTGAAGATGAAACTCTGTTACCAGAACATATCCAACAGTCTGTAAAACATCCTTCTGAAGAGATGCTTCGGGGTTTTTTTAACAACAAAAGGCACTGGAAATTTAGTTTCTCTTAAAGGGGTGATGAATTCTGTCAAATATATAGAGATATTAAGTTCTTAGGATTGTTCAATTCACGATAACATTTGATGAAATATTTCAACAGGATTTGGCTCTTTGACACAATTCGATATCGGTCCAGATTTTTATGCTGGGAAATAAAATGCAAGTGCTTGTTTGGTTTGGTAAATCACCAGACCTAAATCCAATTGAGAACTTAAGGTGTACTTTCAAGAATCTTTTAGCTAAGATGAATTGCACGACAACAGAACAGATGATAAACAAGTATAATTCCTCGATGATAAAATCAAGAACATGCTTGCTACACTGGTGGATTTAATGCCAAAACGTATTCAAGAGGACGTCATTTCTGCTAAAAAAGGACATACTTTTCGTACTAATATACAGATTTTTAAGTCAATTTAAGGTATATAATGATAAAAAGCTAAGGTTTTAGAAAAAATCACTTTTTTCTCATTTATCTCAAATTATTCGAACAGTATAGTAACTGCATTGCTTCTTATATCAAATTACAAAAAAAAAAAACAGCATAAGTTAACGTACTATCGCAACCGTATTGGCGATATTATATGAAACGAAGCACTTGGTTGCCAACTCAGCTCTTACAACACATGCGAAACCGGGGTTGCCAACTTAGCGAGTTATTTTGAACGTTGGCATTGTTGCGATAATACGTAAGTACCCATACTATTAATAGTAAAAATTATTTTCCATATTATTATCGTCTACTTTACTTCAATACTTCATACAACTATAATTTATGTGATTGTTTAATTTATTTGCTGATATGTAATCGTTTGTTGTTAAAGTTATGTTGCTTAAGTTAGCATGTTTTGTTATTATTCTAAATGTTGTTTTTTCTTTTGTTTGTTCACAAAGAAAATAATTATGGAATGTATAATTGACGCTGGTTCACCTTAATATGTAATTAATTTTGGTGCTTACGTATTATCGATGTAATGCACATGTTTGCCAATTCAGCGCGTACGTCACAAAGGAAATCGGGGTTGTCAACTTGGCAATTTATTAATAGAGTTAGCGATTGTTGCGATAGTACATAAGTACCTTAATTTTTGTATATTTTCGAGATATTATTCATCTGTAGATCTGTTTGATAATTTGATTGATTTATAAAAATAAAAAGCGTCCGTTTAATAAACTTTGGCTACTATTAATCACAGCTACTATGTAAATCAGAGTATTATGGGTACTTACAAGCTATCGCAACAATGCCAACGTTTAAGATAACTCGCCAATTTGGCGACCCCGATTTCACATTTGTCGTAAGAGCCGAGTTGGCAACCAAGTGCTTCGTTTCATATAATGTCGCCAATACGTTTGCGATAGTACGTAAGTACCAATATCACTAACAAGGCGGCTATTGTAAAATATTTAGTTTTATTTAAATTTATGAATTTTTAATCACCACTAGTTAAATTATACAATAGTTATACCTATTGTGGTACTTACATATTATCGCAACCTATTGGAGACATTAAATGAAACGAAGCACTTGATTGCCAACTCGGCACATGATTCAGTGCATACGGCACATGTGAAATTGAGGTTGTCAACTTGGGAAAATATCTTGAACGTTGGCGATTGCTGTGATAATACTTAAGTACCATGATACTTAATAAAATGATCAAAGTATATAATTCTGGATTATCTTTTCATATAGTATGGAAATAAGACCATCTCATGGGAAAGATAAATAGAGAGATTGCTACTAGCAATGCAGAAATCATAAAACATTAATAAAACATATATGCATTTTTTTTT
>BMAV01008489.1:0-86015 GCA_019973955.1 Trichonephila inaurata madagascariensis
CGGGGCCCTTTGGTGTTAGTGGGCGGGGAAAAAGTCGGTGGTAGGAACCAATGGGGTACAGGCGCTGGGCTGTTGGAGAGGGCTTTATTGGATGTTAGTGAGCTTGAAGAATGGACTTGGAAATTTTTTAAAAAAAGTAGCAATTGATGGTAAAAAGGTATTAAAAAAAAAAATTTAAAAGGGGAAAAAATTATGAAATTTGGGAGTAAAGTATTTAGCAAGAGAAATTTACAAGTTAAAATTTATCATCACCCTTAAAAGAAGCAAAGCCTTAGCTTTGTCATTTCGGATTTTTTAGTTTGGTAAAATATTGTAAGATTTCGGGTGATCTTTTAAAATGTTAGAAATTACACTGACCAGTTCAATTACTTGAGCTACGTTTGAATTATTAGTTTCTTTTGGGGAAATTTCTGGGAGATTTTGGTGTTAGAATTTTCATTGTTTTTCTTTTAATTTTACGACTGGGTGGTGGAGTTCCGCTAACAATGTTAGCGAAAGAAACTCCTTCCCCCTTCGAACATTGTTTAAAGGTTTTATTTGGGGAAAAGGGCGCCCCTTTTGGGGTTTTAAATTTTGGGGGGCATTTGGGTTAACAGGCCGAATGGCCATATTCCGGGAAATTAATACAATCCTGCCCTTTATCAGGCATTGGCAGTGGGGACCCCTTTTCCCCCTTTTCGTTTTGTTTGGGGGCTTTTTTCCCTTTTGGGAAGCAAATTTTTAGTTTGCGGGGTTTCCCTGAATGAGGTACCCTTTTTACCAACGTGTATCCAAGTCTTAGGCGATTTTTTGGAAAGGCTTTGCGATAAAACAAAAATAAGCTCGGTTTTTTTTGAAAAATTAAAATTTTCTTTTGGGAACCTTTTTTTTCAAGATCGGATTGTATCTCGGGGGTTTTAGTAAATGGGGGGCCCTTTTAAATTTACTTTTTTGATGGGTTTTACTGGTTTTGGCTTTGGGAAAAGAATTAAAACCTTTTTTTCCCCGAGCAATTTGGTAAGAGCGTGATAATCTTCTATGTCATTAGCTATTTTTAATGAAATCACCTGAAGTTTTAAGTGATTCCCGGGGAATTTTGATAAAGGGTTTTGGGTTGACCCTGTTTTTTTTTTTTTTATTTTAAGATGTTGGGGGGGGGGCTTTTTAATGATAGTTGTTTCGTTTTTTTTTCCGGTGCCATTTGGGTTTTTTATTTTTTCAGATTGACCTAAAAAACTTTGTTTACAGTGACTGGCTACTGACGGAAAGGGGAGGGGCCTGGGGGTTTTTTCTTGGGAAAACAAAGTTTTCCCGGAATCCTTTCTAATTTCCGTTTTTTTTTTTTTGCAATTAAATTAAAAGGGGTTTGGAAAAATTTTTTGAACTATTTGAATCACTGTCTTTTTGCTCTTTAATTTGCTGGGAGGGGTGCAAAATTACCTTGGCAATTAAAAAAATAGTAATGGGGGGGAAAAAAGGGTCACTCCCAATGCATCCCAGTTCCCTTTTATGGAGGCTCTGAGAATGGGCCCTTTATCTCTTGGTTTACAGTGTCTGGGAAAAATTTAAAAATTTGGTACGCGGCTGATAATGATATCTAACCTTCGATTTCAGGTGAAATCCCGCATCGTCATCGAGTTTTTCAAAATTTGGGGGACTCGATTTTATTCTCGACATTCTGAACGGATGTGGTTTGTGAATCGGGAGCTCAGAAAAGCACGTCTGCTCTGGTCGAAATCATAGCTCGAAAATCTCAAGAGCGGCTGCGAATTGAAATTATTTTCCTATTTATAACGGTTAGTGATAACAGATAACAGCGGATTAGCGTCAATTTTGTGGGTGGAACTAATTTTGAACAATATTTCATACCTTGCAAGCGAAAAATATTCGAATATTTGGAGGTTGACTCTTTTGTAGGGGAAAAAAAAAAATGGAGATCAGTACTTGTTTGATTTGTCACGAAAATGCTGTATTTAAAAAATGCCAATGAACAGGAATTATATAATGACATTTTTCCTCCTTCAAGAGGTGATAAATAGGCTTTATTGAATATTCTTTGTAACAGCAACAAAGTGTTTCGTCAGTGGTAATGTCACAGTAGTAACAAAGACATCCTCAGAATTTTATTATATTATTGGTAATCATATGAAACCATTTACGGATGCAAAAATTGTGAAGGGGTGTTTCTTAAATTCTTTTAATTTTAGTGTTAGTGACAAAAATAAAAAATTAAAAAAAAATAATAATTAATAAAAGCAAAATAGGAGTTATATCTTGATCAACTTTCCATATTTAAAATTTCCAATGTTATCTTGATCTTAAGTATTTTATCCCCTCGTTTAATCTTATGGTGCGGCCCGCGTGAAATAGCTAACATATGTATGCGGCCCCCGTGAAATGGCTTACATATGTAAGTGGCCCAGCAGAAAAAAAAGATTGAGTACCCCTGCTGTAAAGAGTCGTTCAATGTAGAGTATCTTCACCTGGTGGTGCACCTGGATTTACAAATGCCCAGGCAAATCAATGAAGTAAGAGTCAAACTGGGGGAACCGACATTCTTCGCGGGTCCCAACTAAAGATTGAACGATAAAGCAGGTAAGGAAAGCTCGATAGAGGTAATTCCGAACAATAAAATCGTATGGTGCTCTCTCCTGTTGGAATACAATGGTGTTTATAATCTCTTCACTTCTCAATTGTGACCAAGAATTGCTACAACATGTCGCCGTACATGTCACCCAGTAATTATCTTCTCGGCAAACATGAAGGGCCCGAAGACCTTTCACCCAAAGTGAATCCCATCCACACATTCACTTTGGGTGTGTCCTACTGCCACTTAAGCAGTTGTTTAGGTTGCTCGCTAGCCCAGATCCTTCAAATTTGTCTGTTCACATAATAACAAGTGTGGGGTGTAACTTCATCACTGAAGAGCACATGATGCATCAAATAATCATTTTCGGCAATCTCTAGGAGGTCATGACACATAACTTTCCTGGCTGCATAGATGTTTGCTTCAAGCATACGCACAATCTGGGTGTGAAATGAATGTTGCTTCAATTTCTAGTATAGACTTTTCCACACGGTACTTCGTGGAACACATAGGTTCCGACATTTTCACCTGATGCGGAGTGTGATGATATTCTCTACACATTGCACAGTGTTTGGTGTTACGGGTGGCCGCCTTAAAGGCTGTGCATCGACAGCAGCTCTACCGGTTAGCTGGTTTCCCGTATCCTGCAAAAACATATTTTCCTTAGTAATTTCACTGAGTTGTATAAGGTGAAAAATGTAATTATAAGAATATATAGATATTTTATAATCACCTTGTATATATATGTGTGTGTGTGTCTAATCTATGAGGTAAAAAAATCTGTCTTTTTTGAATTAAGAAAAAAAGAGCTTCGTGTATTTTTAAACAAATAATTTTATTTATCAAATGCACACTCTAGACTTGAGCAATACTTACCCATCAAGAAGCTTGTTAATAAATTCCGTTTTTGTAAAAATTCTTGTTAGTTGAAACAAGAGCTAAGATGTTAAAAAGTCCTCAGTTATAAAATATTGCCCTCCAGTTCAAGAAGAGAACTGTTGTTGTTTCTTTATCCCAGATGGTGTAGCTTTCCATAAAACCAAAAATCGCTAAAAAAATCGAAATAAATTGAAGAAGAGAAGTAAAAAGACATGTTATTTTTATTGGGCAAGATTTTCTTTTCTTTTTTTTCTTTTAAGGAGGGGAAAAAAAGGAAGAGCAGGGATATACCAAAATATCTCTCAAAAACTTATTCTATAAGAACTGTCTTAAAAAATAATATAAATATTTTTATAAATATTTTTAATTAATTAATTTACTTTAAATGAAAAAATATTAAATTTTTTATGCAAATGTGTTAGCATGCGTCGAAAAACTGCTAAAAGTGTATTTGAGTTATAAAATTAAACATATAATAATGTTAAAATTGTTCTAAAATTTTTTCCATTTGAAGAATTAGTTTTATTGCTTTACAAATGGAATTTTAAAAAATTTATTTTAAGAAATGAAAATAATTTAAATATATGTCTGGGAACAAGACGATACAATATCATATCCAAACGCTGCATAAATCATGAAAATGTTTAAGAAAGCTACGATACAATAATTAAAAATTTCAAAGATATATAGTAATACTGTGTGCAGCCTCTATATTTGTATTTTCTTATAAAATTTAATGTTTTTGACTAATGTGCTCAATATATTGTATTGTAATTTTTATGATACTGCAACTTGTTCTCACGAAATGACATACTCAATTTTTAAAACTAGTATAACTATTTTTTAAAAATAGTATCAAAGTTACTAAAAGATTACGTCGTAAAATGCTGCACACTCCTTAATAAAATTCAACTTAGCTTTAAATATTGTATTTTTTCTAATTAGTATTTCAGTGATCTTTTAGTGTCTACAAACAACTTTAAGCCTTCTGGCACAGATCAGTTTTTTGCTTTTTCATATCGATTTTCCACGCCAGATTATTGTTACCTCTCACATTTTGTATTGTTTGTCATGTTTTCTTTTCAAATAAATTCTCACCAAATATATTCTACTGGCTAAATAAAGTGATTGAGGAGGTATTTTCATAATTTGGGGACAGTTAGAGAGACGCCAGTGGCATACATTGAGAGCAGTGCGCTTGGCGTTATTACCCTGTTAAAAATTAAGTAGTTCCAATAGCCAAAAATTTCGGGTGGATAATTTAAAATTCTCTTAAAAATATTTAAAATAGAGCTCATGATTCACAATACCATCAAAAATACTAAATTATCTAATTTGAGGCCAATTTACACCCCCACGCCAGAACACCTTTCACACATACCGCTGAAGGGGCAAGGCTATTGGATGTGTGGAGGAGTCTTGCTCCACAACCACGGGATTAAACTCCTTATTTTTTCATTTACAAGCTTACAGAGTCTATCGGAAACTGTAAAAATGTTGAATTATCTGCCATACCAATCAATTTGCTATCAATTTTGAATTTCTGAAACTTAATCCCAAGAATCTAGTTAGATTAATAAAACAGGAGGTGGAAGTGTTTTTTGTGTGGGGTGTAAATCGACCACAGAATGAGGTAATTGCAATTTTGCTGATATTGTGAATCATGAGCTCTATTTAAATATTTTAGAAGAGAAATTTCAAATTATACGCCCAAAATTTGATATTGAAACAACTTTATTTTTAACAGGATAATGACGCCAAGCGCATTGCCTCAATGTACGCCACTGGTGTCTCTAGCTGTCCCCTCAAATAATGAAAAATACCTCCTCAATCAATTTTATTTAGCTCAATAGAACATACTTTGGTGAGATTTTGATGTAAAAAAGAAAACATGACAGATAAACACAAATGTAAAGTAAGTAAAAAAAACAATAATCACAGAAGAATGGAGAAAATCGATGCAGAAATTACAAAAACAGATTAAATCTATACCAAGACCCTTAAAAGATGATGTGGACACTAAAAAGATATCCTACTAAGTACTAAAATTAAGAAAGCAGCCCACATTGTCAAGTTGAGATTTTTATTAAGTGTACGAAGACTTGTGGCGTAATCTTTAGTAGCTTTTGATTATTAATTTTAAAAAAATAGTTATACTATTTTTTTTAAATTAATTATGTCATTCCATTAAGAACAAGTTGCAGATCTCTTAAAAAAAATTACAATTACAAAATATTAATTTTTAGTAGTCGAAAACATTAAATTTTATAAGAAATTGCAAGTGTACGAACACTTTTGTGGCCTACTGTATGTACGTACATACAGTCAGTTACAAAAATCAACACATACCTACAAAAATTTTAAAAAATTTTAATGTCAATATAATGACTTAAAAGCTGAACATTTTCATGTTGAAATGTACTAGGTAATAAAATAAAATAGCATTATTTCTCTGCTCTGTTGCAAGAATAATCAGCAATAAGGAAGGAGTGTATTATGTAATACTTTTATTTTTTTTAAATTTCAGGTATATAGTTCAGTTAAAATGAATTACCTTTGTTTCGCTTCTTCTGAAGTTAAATCAACAATACAAAATTCAAAATTAATGAAAAATTTTTTTCATTATTTAGTATAAATTATGGAATTGAATCTCCCCACGTTCCAACGTGATTATTTCTATTAAAATGCATTGAAGTAATATATATACATATTTTTTTATGGTAGAAATAATGTAATTTATTATTTATTTTTCATATCCTATTTTATCCCGTATAAAACTGAATACGAAAACAGTGAATAATTTTAAATGAAGTTAGATTCTGTCAATGTTTATAAACTTAAATAAATATAATTTATTATATATATTGAGCCTCGATAGATTTCCATTCATAATATTTTATACATTTTTTTATCTATTCCGTATTGTTTTATTATTTTACTTAAGTTATAATATTTATATCATTCTAGAAAATAAATTTAAAAAAAAAAATGTATCCCTCTTCCCACAAATTAATTTAGTTGACTTTGACTCCAATAGATGGCACAACCATATTGCAAGAAAACTAATCTTTTTAAAAGGAAAAATTTACTCTACCTACCTTTAATGATCGAAGTTAAATGTCTAATTTCTTTTTATTAATGATTCAAATTTGAAATTTTTTCAAGCGTCATTTTTACTAATATTTTCATTTTGTTTTTTAATGAAATGTTTGGCACAACGTTGAATATAGAAGTATTAAAACGCTATTAATTATTCATTTTACTAATTTTACAAATATTATTTGTATTTCAGTTCATTATAAAAATATCGTTTGGTTTTAAAATTAAAATACATTTTTTGATCATTTACATTGCATTAAAATCAAATATAACTTCATCTATAGAATCTGATGAACAAAACCTTAGTATTTTAATTAAAGGTGTATTTTTTTAAAATTGTAAACTAATGTAAAGTTTGTAACACTCTTAAAAATTAGATGGCATTCAGAAATTCCCTTAACTCATCATATAAACATAAAAATAAACAAGATCCAAGTAGAAACCAGTTAACACAAATAAGTTATACTATCTTTTTCGAGTTCATAGACTCAAAAATTGTTATGAAGAGGACAAAACATTCCATCCAAATAGATTTTAATACTCTCAATTTAATAAAACCTAAGAATGACTAGCTACTGGAATAAATATATTCACAGGGCAATATTTTAATCTCATCACGCATTCATAAATTAATACGTTATTTTTAAAGGATCAACTTTTTGGAAATTTTCAACAATGAAGCGTTTCATCGAAATTTACATCCTGATTCCGTTTTGTCATGCAAGATTTAGACATTTTATTTTTTTATTTCGTAGCATTATGGCGGTCACCGTGAATGAGTTACGTTATTTATTTTTTAAATGTTCGAAGTTTATTTTAAGGTATCCGACTACGTTCGGAACCGTGATTTTAAAAAAGCGCAAAATGGATAATTTTCGTGATATTTGGTGTCACTTAGATTAGACTACATGTATAAAATTGTTTTGATATTTTGACAAAAAAAATTATTTAAATACAATATTTTCCCAAAATTAACTTAGATATCTTTTTCAAAATGTTTCTTTTGAAAAATACTTGTATTATAATAATATTTTGCCTGTATATAGCTCAGACCTCTTTACAGAGGCTCAACTATGATTTGTGAAAAATTCACATTATTTTCAGAGTTACAACCAAATGAAATAATTATCGGCGTTTTTTTCTTAAAATTGCTGCCCTCTGCTGTCGTAAAATATGGATCAACCCACTTCTAAGTTATATATTTCAAAAATTCTAGTTGAGCCTCTGTAGAGAGGTCTGAGCTATATACAGGAATAATATTATAATAGAAGCATTTTTTTAAAAGGAACATTTTGAAAAAAAATTATTCTAAGTTAATTTTTTGCCAAAATATTGTATTTAAATAATTTTTTTTTATCAAAATGTCCTTAAAACACCTGTATACATGTATTCTAATCTAAGTGACACTAAATATCATGAAAATTATCCATTTATTCACTTTTGCAAAATCACGGTTCCGAACGTAGTCGGATCTTAATGTCTTAGTGATCTTAATGTCGTAGTCTTAATGATCTAAAACCACCACAAAGATTATTTACACATAACACATTTACAACAAAACCATACAATTCCAGTAACGAAAGTGACATACATGTTTCATAGTATTTATATCAATTATAGACTTAATGGTGTTTTTATTTCTGCAGCTGTAAATATAAAAGATTTAATTGAAAATAAGCTACGTTCTAATAATAAAGAAAATTCAAACAGCAGTTTCCAAGAAAACTATTAAAATGTGTTTCAGGTTTTTTTTAAAGATCTGTATATCTTTTCAAGCATTCTAGAGAGTGTTATCCACAAGGATATCTTAAGACTTCTTGAGGTCCTGGCTTCTACGCAATACTAGGCCCACCTATGACCTTTGAAAGTGGACAGTACATAACATATGTTGTCAAGCACTCTTAAAAACAATAACCAGAAACAAATAAATGTACTTGACTTAAAATCGCACAAACCGGCTCGACCAACTGCCGCCTTTTGATTGAATGAATAATAATGGCGTATGGTGGTAGGCCTAGGTCTATACATGGACGACGGCCATCACATGTAGCCAATTGACAAATCGCCCGAAATTCCCAACCAGAAAAAACATTTGTCTGTTGAAATTATTCAAATAATGATTTTACTAAGCCTGAGTCGAGAACGAGACGAGGCCCCCATTGTAACTGAGGCCTTGGGCCCAGTTGGTTCATGCCTTAATACGTCCCTACTTATCCAATATTAAAGGTTAGGACAAATTGAATTTGAAATCCTTTACTCAGTATGAAGGCAGGAGAATAGTTTCACGAAGAGCCAGCTGTTGCTTTTGGATTTAGTTACCAAATATTGAAATAAATATTACAACGGCTAGGGACTGTAATATCGGACTAAAAGTTCTATACCGGTATTCGGTATTTTTTAGATCTTACTACCGGGATACCGGTTTTAATACCGGTAGTAGAAATTGTAGAAAAAGAAAGAAAAATAGGCATTTCTTCGTTTTAATTTTCAATTTTATTAGAGAGTTAAAGTATCTCACAAAAAATACGTTGTAATTTATAAATAATAACAGTATACAAAGAATTACAAAAAAAAAAAGAAAAAAAGAAAAGAAAAAGTAAAGGAACATCTTATTTATTTAATCACAAAAAAGTGTAAATATCGCTATTCAATCACTATTACAAAGTTTTGAAATGTGATCTTAAAGAACATAATGCATCAATTGCACTGTCAGTAAGCCTAGAATGTAATTTTGTGCAAAATTATCAGCTATTGAAAACGCGTTTTCGGCATCTACGCTAGTTGATGGCACTGTTAGCAATGAAAAACCATCTAATGCTGTCGTTTTAAAATTTCATCCAAATCATCCTTTTTTCCAAAATTGTCTAAAAGGGTTTAGAAACTGTGCTTAAATGAGTATCTCTCTCTCTCTCTCTCTTCACATCGCAATTAAATTATTTCCTCTTCAACAAATTTGTATCATGTTTCGTTTTTAAATGTGTATGGAGTCCACTTGTACTTCCTCCAATCACTTTAAAAACCCTTGAACATTTTTTACACTGTGCCATCATATTCTTTTCATGATATAAATAATGAAACCAAACCCAAGTATAATCAAATGATTTTTTATGATCCTTAAAGTTATTCTCATTCATTATATTATGGATTATTATTTATATATATATTATATATATAATGAATCTGAAAAACACACATTTTGAACCCTTAAGTATGATATGCAAATACAATATTAATAATTAACTCACCAATTTAAAAATATCGAAATATTACACATTTTCTTCACAACTACAACCTAGTTTTCTCAGATACCAATTTCAGACAGCGTATGCAGTATCGCTCTGAGCGATAATAGGAGAGTTTTGGACCACCTCCTTATTACTTATCTTGATTGTACGATGCAACTTTATATTCACAGTCTAATTAATTTCGTTCCTTAGGGAGACATAGAAACACAAAGATATACTATTTTGCTAGGTTGGCGATCCCTGAACCTATAGTGGAGACAATTTTTTAAAAATTTCTAATAAATACCAAAAAACCGGTATTTAAACTTGTGACTACCGGTATTACAAAATTGTACAAATGGCTCAAAATACTGGTATTCGGTGTCCCGGTATACCGGTATTGCAATCCTATATATAACAACGGCATATATTTATAAATGCACTGCTGGCCACTGTAAATATAACACCAAGAAAGACAAGAGCATAACAAAATTTATTTTGTAGGTAAAATGTTGACCAAGTATCAAATGATTAAATTTATAGACTTCTGTGAAGTGTGGTTTCTGCCAGAATCAGTAGCCAGAGTAGCCGCCATTGTTGGAGATCACCGCTGCCACAAGCCTCGGCATTGATTCAAAGAGACTTTGGATGTGTTCTTGGGGTACAGCAGATCAGGTAGCTTCCTCACGTTGCCAAAGTTGATCTGGTGTGGCAGCTGGGGGTGTAATCTGGGTCAGTCGTTGAGCAACCATGGACCACATGTTTTCTATCGGCGAAAGATCTGGAGAGCGAACCGGCCAGGGAAGCAATTCAATCTGGTGATTGACAAAGAATCTTTGGACAATGCGTGCCACGTATGGTCGCGCATTATCCTGTTGAAATATGGCTGTGGCCAAGCCCTGAAGGTAAGGAAGGACAACTGGCTCCAACACCTCAGAGATGTAGCGCTGAGTGTTTAAAGTACCGGTAATGCGTACTAGAGGAGTGCGAGAGTGATATCCAATACAGCCCCATACCATAATACCCGGTGCAGGACCAGTGTGGCGGTGCATAACGCAGCTGTTCAGTATCCTCTCTCCACGGTGTCTCTAGACTCGAATCCGACCATCGTGGTGTTGCAGACAGATGCGTGACTCGTCAGTAAAGACAACTTCATTCCATTCTGCAGCCCACATCCTTCTTTCATCGCACCATTGGCGGCGGAGACGTCTGTGGTTCTGCGTCAAGGGTGGACCAAGCAATGGACGTCTTTCGGACAGACCACTCTGCTGTAAACGGCGTCGAATGGTACGCGCAGACACTGAATGATGTGTTATAGACTCAATGTGCTGTGCTATGGTTCGTGGTGTGATTGAGCGATCTGTCACTGCCATGCGCACAATTTGCCTGTTCTCACGTGAAGTGGTGTACTGAGGTGGATGCGATCGACCACATCGGTCCGTCGTACCCTCCTGCATCCAACGGTCACATATCCGCATTACAGATGTTTGGTTTCGTCCAACACGACTACCGATTTCCCTGAAAGATAATCCACAATCTCGGTAGGCCACTATCCTTCCTCTGTCGAATCGGATACTTGATCAAAAGCTGATCGCGGTTTTCTACGAGACATAACTGATCGTTTTTTGAAAAATTCACAAGAAAAATACAATTGCTGAACTTGAAATCATCGAAATCTCCAAGCATTAAATAGCGCTTTGAGGTGGCGCCACAGGCAAGCGTGATGTGTGTCTGCGCTGAAATTCTAATCATTTTTATATCTCACCTCCGCTAATGCGTCTTGTAAATTTCATGTTATTTGCATGCTTCTTTCAGGGTGTTGCATTTACGGTGGCCAGTAGTGTATAAAATTAGAGATAATAATAAAATTTTAGTTTGAATGCTGAGTTTAATTCTGTCTCAAGGCCAAAATTAGGTAAATCCGAGTTGATATTTTGAACTTATCTTCCTTGCTAGAGTGGAAAGCAATGAAACATGTACGCAGTATAATTGAGGTAGATAAAAATTGACGGAGTTGAGCAGGTTCGTAAAATAAAAATCTTAGTACCTTCAGCGAAGTCTTAAGACTTCCTGGACCCCTAAATAAATTTAGGCCCCACCTATGACCATTAAAAATAAACAGTACATGGTATACGTTGTCAAATACTCGTACAAACAATAACCTGAAACGAATACATGTGTACAATTTACAATCACACATACCATCTCGACCGACTGTCAACTTTGAACTGAATGAGTAATGAGGGTGTATAGCAGGGGTGGCGAACCTTTATGGATCAACGTGCCATTTTTTCTTAAAAGTGCTTAATGAGGTATAGACATGCCGTCAAATAATTTTGACTTGCGATAAGTGGCCAAAACTCGTTATTTATTACGAAAAAAAAACATCCCCTTGTGTACTGTATAGTTGTAAATATTTTAGTTATACGTGTAATTCAAATTAAAGTAACATTAGTGTGACTTATGTTGTAGCAGATTGGATGATAAATAACATATTAAGATTGTAAGATGTTGCTTTCAGCAGATTGCATATTGAATTGGAGTCATCTGCCAAATAGTTTCTAAACAATTCATTATTTTAGCTGTGGTTCACTTTTTTGACAAGAGTATTCGCGATTTCCTTCAAAATTCCGTTTTACAGACGATGTTCTGCATACCACTGTTCCAGAACATAAAGATTCACCAAGTTTGAAATTCTTTGATGCACCTTTTGTTCTTTTGCTGAACTGGCCATGTTGAATAACAGTTAAAATAGCAAATATAACATAAATAAGCTTTAAACTACAGTAGTTTCAACGAAATTGGCTATGTTATGCGTAGACAAATTTTACGTCATAAGCAACTCTAGTCCACAACGTAACTAAGGCAGGACAATAATAAACGAGTGTGCTCCCGGCCACGTTTGTTCGTAATATTTCACAGTGAACCTTGTTATTTTGAAATAAAATGCAAACCATTTTGATTGCTGGCGTGCCCAAAATATTGTGCCGCGTGCCATTGATGGCACGCGTGCCACTGGTTCGCCATTCCTGGTGTATGGTGATAGGCCCAAGCCTGTACGTGGATGACGGCCATCGCACGTAGCCAGTTGACATATCGTCCGAAATTCCCAGTTTTTCGGAAAATACAACCGGAAACAACATTTGACCTTTGAAATTATTCGAATTATGATCTTCTTCAGGATGAGTCGAGAACGAGACGAGGCCCCCATTGCGCGTGGTCCTGTGCATGGGCCCAGTTAGCCAATACCTTAAGACGTCCCTAAGTATCTTGTCTCATTCCAAAATGATTTCTCGGTTTCCGATCAAAACATTTAATGAATAAGCGCTTACGCTGGCAAGTATCAACTGATATCTATTGAGATTTTTAAAAAGGGGCCCTCTAAAAGTTTTTGAAAAGGAGTCAGAAAATGCATTTCTTAGGCTGATTTAATTTTTTGCATGTTATACAACATTTTTCTCTAAAAATAAATTCTAGTTATAATGTTTTCTACCTAAGAAACGAGGCTTATCGCATTTATAATTGCGGAGTTTTCAGAAACACCGACATCTTTTTAAGAAATTTAAAAGATATCTTAGAATTATATAATGATTTATGCTATGAATAAAGTGTCATTATATATAACTATGCCACTGAAATTTATGACAAATATTTGCTAATTATTACTAATTAGCTAATATTACTAATTATTACTATTTTTTCCTTTATTAAATATAAAATTAAATTAAATCAAAATATTGCAGACTTATGTCCTAAAATTTTAAAAAATATATATATATATAATCAATATATATATGTTTAAATATTAAGGTGGATTGATTGAATATATTAACGTCGCACTGTTCAGCTACTCGAGGGCTTTTTGGCGACGGACCACGTAATTTTGAACCATGGCCAAGTGACGTGGACGACACCTGAGCTGGCACCTCCCCTCTCCTAACTACCACACCACACCAACGGGAGGACGTTTCAGCTCTCTACAGATTTAACGTGCATCGCTGGCCTACACGGCGGGTCTTTAGTGGTACTGGGCTCGAACTCGTGACAAGGCAAGCCACGGTCCAATACCTATACCACTCGGCTACCGCGGCCACAATATTAGGGTGGAACACGGCTATGTGGAGAAAAAAAACTATAATTAATCGGAACCTTCCTGAATCGCATTAGAAAAGATGCTTCATAGTATGGAGATAAGGAGAAAAAAAGAATTAAAAAAAAGATTTTTCAAAACTTAATATTGCTACAAAGAGCGTTTGCACTTTCGAAAAATTAGAAAAAAAATTAATTTTGGTTGGATGATTTTAGATTGAAAATTATTTTCCGACAGTATAAATAACCATAAGTGAGGATTATTGATAAGTGAGTAGTGAATAGTACACACATGCACATAGAAACATTTTTCAACCCTGCTCACTCTCTCTCTCCCTTAACGGCCGCGGTAGCCGAGTGGTATAGGTATCGGATCGTGGCTGGATTTGTCACGATTCGGCAGTACCACTAAGACCCGCCGTGTAGGGCACGATACGCTCCAAATCTGTCGAGAGCGGAAACGTCCTCCCGTTGGTGTGGTAGTTAGGAGAGGGGGTGCCAGCTCAGGTGTCGTCCACGTCACTTGACCATGGTTCAAAATTACGTGGTCCGTCGCCAAAAGCCCTCGTGTAGCTGAGCAGTGCGACGTTAATATTCACTCACTCTCTCTCTCCCCTCCGCATCGTCTACTGCAGTAAGATCCAAGTTGTTTTCTGTCTTCCGCTTTTTCGTTCACTGTAATTTCGACAGAAGGTTTTATATATTTTTAAAAAAATATAATACTAAAGAAGCTGTTAAATATACCTGATGTTTTTTACTTGTAACCATTTATTACGTGTCCTCCGATTTGCAATGAATGTTAGAAAGTACTCGTACCAAATACTGCTTCACTTTGACAGAAGTTATTTTGACTTTTTACCATAAAAAAACTCAAACGCTGAAACTTCATTCCCCTTGTGACAGCACTTAACATAAAAATCAATTTTATTTTATTTTTTCTTTCATCTATATACCATAGAACAGTGATTTTAAACCACTGTTCCAAATTTTTTTAAAATTATTAATTATATTCTGAGAAAACAAATAATAAAAAAACCTGAATCGAATATTCAGCCATTTTAGAGAAATAAACAATTCAGAAAATTGTTATTGACCATTTGACTTTACTAGAGGAGTGAGTTATTCATTACTTCCCAAATTTAGATATAAAAAAGTTTAATTGAGTTCGTAATCCATTTGCGTACGGATACATCTGTGTATGAATGAACTTTGAATGAAGAGGAAGAACCAATTTCGTTCTGTAATAATCGAGACTTAGATTCAAAACATTCGGAAGAGTCAATGAGTTTTGGATTACAATTAGAGGCCAGGTGTATTATTACCAGGTGTATGCATAAGTTTTTCCCGGTTTTTTTGGTAAAAAACACGTATTTTCAAGGAAATTTTTTTTTGTTAAAATTATTGGCCATCGGCTTCTACACATTTCGCCCATCTTTCAGGTAATTTATGAATACCATGCCAGAAAATCTGCTTGCCTTTTGTGGCAAACCATTCGTCGAGCCATTTTCCAACTTCTTCGAAATTTCTGAAGTACTGCTCTGCGAGCGTGTGCCCTATTGACGCGAAGAGGTGATAGTCAGATGGTGCCAGGTCTGGGATGTACAGCGGGTGCGGAAGGATGTCCCATCCAAGCGATTTCAAGGTGTTTTTCACTGGTTTTGCTGTGTGAGATGGCGCATATCGTAACAAAATCACTTTTCCATGTCTTCTGGCCCATTCCGGTCGTCTTCCAATCAAAGCGTAGTCTCGCCAGGCTTCAAGAGTTCATAATACACAATACCGCTCTAGTTTCACCAGACATAAAGCATGGTCTTCTTACCGAAGCGATTTGACCTTGATGTTGAAAAACCGGCTTCGCCAGGTAAAAGCCATGGTTTTTCCACTTCGGGTTTTCAAAATAAATCCATTTCTCGTCACCCGTCACAATTTGATACAAAAGATTTTCTTTAATGGCTTTGAAGCAGCATTTCACAAGATCTTTGGGATTTTTTATTTGGCGTTTGTTCAAATCGTGTGGAATCCATTTACACCAACTTATTGATCTTCTCCGTTGCCCGTAAACTCCTGCTGATTGGTTCTTGTGACACATTTAATGCTTTTGCCAATTACTGTTGAGCTGGAGTTGGGTCATCATACAATACTCCGGTAATTGCTCGTTTTCGCACTTTTATGGCCTACCAGAGCTCTTTGTCTTTCACACTGAAATCACCTCTTTTAAAATGTGGATACATGTTCTAATCAATGGAGTGTGTTTACCAAGTTTCTACCAGCAAACGATGACTTTCAACTGCCTTTTCTTTTGATTAAATAAAAAAGCAATGCGTGCTGCAAATGCTCTTTTTCAGGCCCAAAATTCGACATGATCACAGAACGATAAAAAAGACGATAGTTTTGGCGGTCTCAACTTTTGTTTTTGTAGTTTAATGCCAACGAATAGAAGAACGCATATGTCAAATTAATACGTTGCATACTTTTCGCTAGCGCCATCTCTTAGTTAAACCAGAAAATACTTATGCATACATCTGGTATATCCATAATAGCCAAAAATGCTTTAAAAATATGGTTATAACATTTTACATCTTATTTATTTGAATACGGATTTTCACCATTAACAAGTATAAAAAAATGAAAAAAAAGCGACTTTTAAATGATTGACGAAATGAAAGGGGCATTATTACTTTGAGGACCAAATATAAAAGAAAGTAATCAAAAACCATCAAGCTCAAATTTCGCATTAAATGTATTTTTATAATTAATTTGTAATTAATTACTGAATACACATTTTATTATCTTTGTCGTACATATTATTTTATTTAACATTGAAAATTATTTTCATAAACTATTTCCCATAGCGTATTTATAGATAAGTAAAATCATTTTAAACTTATTTTATTGTTAGGGTGCCGCCAAATTTTGATATTGTTAATAGTGTACCACAACGAAAAAAAAAGGTTGAGAGAATCACTGCCATAGAACATTTTCTCTGCGTAGGTAGGTTTTAAAACTATGCGAAAAAAATTTCGCGCGCGATCCACCCTAATGTATATATATTAGCCTTTGATTCTCTTAAAATTCAACTAAGAGCTTCAGTTAAAGCTTCTGCAATGACAAGCATTTACATATATTCACCACTCCCAAGATATATATTCTAGGTAACGTATCAAAAACGTGTAAAGATATTTCCGCTTGACAAGCATTGTTACCTTATGAACTTGATCAGAGGTTTCATGGGGTAGATAGAATATCAGCTTCACGTTTCAGTAAGCATAAAAGAAGGTCATTGGTAGCAGATAACTTAAAGATAGCATATAAAAAAGTTTCACGTGCAGTAGCGTACATGGATTTCTCTTATGAGAGAGAAAGGGACGAGCCACATTCTAAAAAACACGTAGGTGAGAAAGCCCAGAGGCGTAATCTTCATGGCAGCCAGTGCCGGATAACTGATTAGGCGGAGTAGGCAATTGCCTATGGGCCCCGCGCTTTTTAGGGGCCCACAAGAGGGTGTTTTGTTTTCTGTTAGTGCTCCAAAAACAGGCTACAGGGCCCAAGATAAGGGCCTCCATGTCATTTAATCCAACACTGATGGAAGCGAATTTTAAGCTGTGGTCTGCAGACCCCTAAGGTTTTGCAGAGCCTCTCATGTAATGTTGAGATTTCCCTCTTTTACTGACTCTGAAAGGCCTCATGGAAAAATTGAAATATGTGTCATACTGGACTAGATTAGTAAATAATCCCCAATCACAAGAAACTCTACTATAACTTTTCTACTACAGAACTTCTATTTTGATCAGGAATAATAAGTCGGGGAGGAATGTTCAAAATCTTGGGGGTCCACGATATCACCCTGGTACCAAAAGGAGGGGGGGACGGTGATAGAAAGTTTAAGATCCACCGCTCTATTGCACAAATTAAAAATCTGGGGAGGGTTTGAGCCCCTCCCCACACACTTGTGTATACCGCTGTCCTGGTGTAGATAGTCTAGGCGCTGGCAAACTTTTGAAATGGGAGATCCAAACCTGTTATTTAACAATTTAAAAATTATTCTAAAATTGTAAGTACATTTATGCAAATTATAAAATTTTGATTATCATAATTTACACCGCTCTACAAGTTCTAAGGGACAATTTATCTGTGCAAAGCTACTCTTAATACTACATTTTGCAGTATTGAGAATAAAATATCTATAAGGCAGTGCTTCACCAACTTTCAATATTAGCGATCCAATTTTCAATCATAATATTAATCGCCTTTCCTTCCTTCAATAACAATACATTTAATACAGCATTAATGTACTTTGACGTTAAAGCTACATATACGACTTTAATTATAAACCGTATAAATTATCAAATTATTTGTATGTAATTGTGTATATGAAAAGCCAATTGGAGAGACACTAGTAATTATTAAACTTGTTCTTAACTTAGTATTGATGAATTAATTATTATATACATTGTGCACTAATGATACATTTATAAGTATATCATATCAGTATAAATGTGTATTTTATTTTTTATTATGTCAGAATGTATTTTTTTTTTTTTGCATCCTTTCAGAAATTAATAATTTTTTATAAAATAATCGCCCCCTCCCAAGTAGAGTTATCAAGCTCCCCATTGGGGCGCGCCCCACAGTTTGAGGAACGCTGCTGTAAGGCTTCGTTTAAGCAATTGAAAATTTCATAAAATATGTTGATATGTATAAAGGATCACCATTAACTGATAGACATAAAATATAATACGAACAGATATTGTACTTCAAGGATGATGGACAATGTGGATAGGAAACTTTTTTATTATTGGATGAGAAACGTTTTAGTCTTAATGAACCAGAAGGCATTAACTGTTTTTGGCACGCTCTCAGGAAAGCAAGATACAGCAGAGGAAGTAGGTGTATTATAGAGGCGGATATTTGTTGCTCTGGGGAGCAGTTTCAACTGGTGCCAAAATGGATTTAGTACTTGTACCTACTAACAGATGCTCTGAGAAGAATCTACGAATTTTTATGTACAATTCTGAAAAATATTGTTCAATTTTGGGAAGAGAAGAGTGAATTTTTATTTTTCAACAAGATAGCGATTCTTGTCACAATTTTTAGAGCAGCAAAAAGAAAGGTGGCTTAAAGAAAGAAATACAAGAAATACGTCTAACGCAAAAACGCTTTAGACGAAATATCGGTTAACACGAAATGAAGATTTAACACGAAAAGATTTCCATTCTGGGAATGAGCAAAATATGGAAAACACACTTTGCCCAGGCTCATCTTCAGAAGAACTAGTTGCAGCAAATACTGATAATGTGTATATAGCCCCAATTATGGTTGACAAAGACATTTTAGAGCGCTTGTTCAAAGCTCGAAAAATTTCATTGATGCAGATTTCGACGACGAAAATGAGATGAATAATGCAGCTCCTGTTCCCACGTCATTTGAAATGAGGAACATACGAAAAGTACACGCAGCTATAACGCACGTTCCAATGATGAAATGAATAACTAAAGGGACGCGCGACATCGAACAATCTGTTGACAATTTGATGCTAAAAAAGGGGCAATGCAAAGGAAAAGGTCAGATTATTTTTCAAAAACTCAATAAATGTTTTGTTTTTCAAAACCTTTGAATTTTTTTTATCGAATTTCATTGTGAATGTTTTTGTTTCATTAATAATTATTAAATACATGCATATATACATACCTATGCGAATAAAATGTTTTATAATAAACTTAATTTTTTTAAAATATATGTTTCATTTTGCAATATCTTTTAACACGAAGAAATATTTCACAGTCCCCTCAGTTTCGTGTTAAGCGGTTTTAATTGTATTAATATTTTTACGTCATTTTTTAATTCCCTGGAACTAAAGATCAGAGAAAATTTTTGGGGCTATCTTGTTGGAAATGTGTCTGTGATTAGGAGTCTGAATAATACATTTGAACAGATGGAGGATATAGCACCTTGATTGGATTGATTTTGAACAGCTGGGATGATATTGTGATCTCGTATGTTTGAAAAGAGATAAATGCAAAAAATGATGCAAAATTAAACTCTCCTCGTAATTGGAAACTTGCTAAAATTATTTGTTTACTGCATTTTAATTTTATCAAAAACAAAATCGAGTAAAAAGTTTAGAAATGTTATCTATGCATGTAATTTCAATTATATTTTGTTGAAATAAAATATCCATTTTTGTTATAATTATGAGAACCAGTGGATATTAAACACTCCCGTGAAAAAAAGTCATAAAAATCTGTTGCTGTAGATTCGAAACATTGAGCAGTTATTTTCAAAGAAAACTCCTGCATGTCTACTGCATGGACTATTAGGGTCCCCTCTATTTAAATTAATTCTGTTTAGTTTTGAAGAGCTGTGAATTCATCTTTAAAATATTTTCAAATATTCCAATATTTGCTGTTCGAAGGACACGAAAATCAATAGATATAATGTATATGTATCGAAAATGAAACTATAATAGTATCCCGAAGTTGAATATTTTAATAATGTGATAGAAGAATGGTCGGAGATGCTCGCTCATCAGGCTGAATTAAGGAAGAAGTAGCAAGATGAGAAACAGTGGAAAAGTCAAAATAAAAAGAAGGGCAATACATTGGGGTGTAGAATCTGGTAGATTTACTTCCTTTCTGTAAGGGTATCACGAATGATACCTAAAGGGATTCGGAAAACAAGTAAAAGGAAATCTTTTTCCGCCATTCCTGTTTATCGGCTTGTTTGGGAAAAGATAGCCAATTGAGTATCCCACCATTGTCCTGGACATCTCTAGATACGTTTTTCCCGGTCTTCAAATGTCAGTTTGAAGCGGGACTCATCACTGAATACAATTCTACCCAGTCTGAAAGATTCCAGATTAAATGCACCCAGCTCTTCTGCAAACATGCCTGGCGGTATGACACGATGAGTAACAGTGGATGTAAGGGTCTCTATGACTCCAGTCACCATAGATGAGGTAACTGCAGTCACTCATATCTAAGTTACACTTCGGATAATTAATTAGGGTTACCACACAGAGACTCTGAGAGGCGATTGGACTAACATTCCATCCTCACGTTCTGTAGTCGTTCTCGGTCGGCATCTACCTTCTTAATTTTTGTACGTCATGGTTCATCCATTCCTGCCAACATTGTCGAATGGAGATATCGCTTTTACCTAAATGTCGAGCTATCCTGTGATTTGACCACCCTGATTCCTTTAATCTATTTGAAAGTCCTCTCTCCCATAATAATTTGGCTGGTGTGTCATGAATTCGAATCCAGTACCGCTAAAGACCCGCCGGTGCAGGGGAGCGATGCACGTTAATCTGAGATCCTAAGACGTCCTCCCGTTGGTGTAGTAGTTAAGAGAGGGAGTGCCAGCTCAGGTGTCGTCCTTGACCGTGGTTCAAAATTACGAGATCCGTCGCCAAAAGCCCTCGTGTAGCTGAACATTCCTACGTTAATATTCACTCATTCACTCCCATAATACGAGTATTTAATCTTATATTTCACGAATCCGTCTGCGAGACATTGGTCAGAGTGGCCCCAAAAGTTGATGGAATCACATTCATATGAAAGTTTTGACTTAACATTGGAGTGTGGCCTTTGCTTTGTACACTATCTGGATTATACCTTATGAAGCACCGGCCAAAAAAGCTAATCATTTGCATATTCTATCGTAAATCATGGCCTCACGTAATTTTGTCCATGGTTTCTTTCTTGATGTGCTTCTGGTTGCATTTTGTGTTTTAAAATGTAAAGCCACTTATAATATGTAGTGTCCTTAAAATTTAGAAAAATGTAATTGAATGAAAATACTTCTATTGGATGATCAGAAGTCTATTTGAAATTCCTTGCTCATTTGAAGGTACAATGAATAAAATTGCATAATTATCCAGCTTGAGGAATTTCTCGCATACTCCACACTTTTGGAGGATTTCAGTAGTTATGGTGCTTGATTAACTTGATTAAAAGTACTTGATTAGAGCAATTTTTTCCCAAATATTTCCCTAAAAATTATATTGTAGTAACTCATAGACTACTACGAAACTACAAGGTAGTATTGGTGGTGGGGGGGGAAGCCGCTAGAGTTTTGATATATTGATTGCTATGCTTTCTTTAACTTCGAGAAGCGAGTGTAGGCATGTGTTGCTGCCAATGGACATATCAAATGATTCATTATACATTAATTCTTCCTCCAAAGTTTCTTACGCCGCACAGTGGGCAGTTTTCCCAATCTGGTGCACGGAAATTATTTTATGGCTTTAAAGTCTTCATAATGATCTAAACTCATAGTAATTAATGCAAATTGGGTATTCTTTTCTGTTTTTTACTAACAAATAAGGTTAATAGGGTCTTAAATAATTTATGTCAAGTTTGAATTTGATCAAGAATAAATGATTGCTAAGTGGAACTAGTTTTTAAACAAGGATCTGAGGATATTAACGGAAGCAGTAATTTATATGTGGGAGAATATATACAAGAAATAGTGTGACAAGTTAAAAAAATTAAATTTAATAATTGTTAAAGATTAAACAAATGCAATCAAACATAACATTGTACAGATACAATGAAGGATAATAGGTAGTGATTAAAAGGACTCGGCCCCCTTTGAGCATTTTTTTTATTTATGTATTTAAAATTTACAATTTAGCATTTCATATAATGTTTATTCAAGAAAATGATGCGAGATAAAATTTTTCACATATTATATATATATATTCACACAATTTTACAAATTTAATTTCTTTTAAAAGATTTCGAAATTTTAAAAATGTACTCTTTTTGTGTTAATTAATTTTTTTTACATGAAATTTTTGTAATATTTCCGCGAGGATGTTTTAAACACCTTTAGGGATCGATTTTACAATACCTTAATTAGTTCTGGAGAAAAAAATAATAAAATGTTGATATATATATACATATATATACATATATATATGCTAAAATTCAACCAAAAGCCTAATATTTCCCACATGTTTTTACAATTTTTAATCAAACTTGGACCTAATTTGAAAGTCAAAACAAGAAATTACTTATCCATGACATGTATTTTAAAAAAAATCCACTGAAATCTTCGAAATCTTTTTCAGAACAAACGATTGAACTTCTTACCAGAAAATGACGCTCGCAAGTGTTTTTTGCAGCAAAAAGAAACCCGATCTAAACCGCTGATTGTAGAATATTTTCACATTCTCGTACTGACGAAAATTGTTTACCACATGGCTAGGGAACCTATGAGGACCATAAATACTGGGTTGTTGTTTTTTATTTCGCGCAATTTCATTTTAGGACTTACCGAGCGCTCTAGATTGGGAAAACTGCCCACTATGCGCCGTTACTCATTGTCATCCGAGTCGTTTGGACAAATTAAATTAACAAAAAAAATGGGGAAAAAAAAAAATAAAATGCACATGTTCGTGTTTTTCTCCTGTATCTTGTTAAAACAAACGGATTACGTACATATTTTTACGGAAAACTAATTTTTACCCTTGTTATCTTATTATTCTTTCGGATAATGCTGGAAAAATATCGAGTTACATTATAATTCGCGTAAACCACTACGGGGGTGTTCATGTAATATTTTTCCATCATACAAGCCGACAGTTAGGCTTATTCGACATTACTTTCTTTTTATCTGCCAAACTCACTTACATTGGGTCAAGGATGAAACGATAAATCCTATTACTATTACGGTAACTATTTCCTCGCCCTTGTAGGGGAGCTTAAAAGGAAAACTTTGTCAGATTAACTGTTACAGCTAAGTCCGTTAAGTGAATCGTATAAAAAGAAAAGAAAAATGTAATGTAATAGCTTTAGTACAGGAAATATTGTACCTAGGGTAGTAAAAGTGCTTATAGTGTTTTTAGTAGAGAACAAATTTGATTTTTTGATGTATAAATATTTAGTCTAGAATTTGCGTTTTGAAACGTCATTTTTGTGTTATTACACAATATTTAATGCATGAATGCAAGGGTGGCTGAAATAGTGAATATTTTTTCGATTTTTTTATGTCTTAAAAGGCTATAAAAAGGAGCTTCTTCATATGGTGTAAATATTTAGGTATTTAAAAGTAAATTTTTTGTGCTGAACTGAAACAAAATAATGAAACGGAATTCAGAAATACCTTTAATAATAATAATAAAATTTTTTAATTAATTGTTAAATTTTTTATAAAAAGTAGCAAGGTTTCGTTGAATTGAAAAATACATGACATTTTTGTTTGTGCGTACATGTGTGTGTGTGTGTGGAATCAGGATACCACTGTAGACCACTATTATCAGTCTTTTATTTGATGTATTCGATTTTTTGGCGATTCAATGAATTCAAATTTGACGATTCAATGGTGTATTCGAACTAGAATTTTTAAACGAGGTCAAAGCTTTTTAATAGTATTTAGATCAAGACTGTTTTATCAGTAGACCGGAATTTTCATTTAATTGAAAATTATTTTATGTTTGGAGAATCTTAACTGTAAGCACTTTTTCACCTATCATAACCCATTACGGTGACTTATTTACTACTGACACTTCCAAAATTCTACTTTTGAGTTTTAAAATCCGTTATAAGTAGCCCAGAGAATTTTTAATGTATGACGTTTGAAAATTATTTTATTATTGTGTTTTTAGCAAGCAACAAAAGAAGAAGTTTCTGTATACAAAAGTCAAAGAAATAAATGAATCTGATGTATGATAAAATAAAATTTTGATCACAGAACAACATGCACTCAGTAATGTTTTAAGAGTTTCATGAGCAAAAATAATTCCCAACTGCGACCTTTTTAAGTAGACAGCACATAGCATTCATTGTCAAATACTAGTATAAATCGTAATCCGTAACAAATAAATGTGAGTGACTTATAATCTCATAAACCGTGTCATAAATCGACTCGATAAATTACCGCCATTCGACTAAATGAATAATGATGGCGTATGGTGCTAAGCATATGCCCAGACAAGAACGACGGACACGAGATAAAATGCCATATAGTACGTAATTCTCAGTTTTTTGGAAAATAGGTTCATGAATGACATTTGGAAATTAAAATTATTCGAATTTATCGTGATCTTATTAATTTTTTTCAGGCTGAGTACAGAATGAGACATACCCCTCCCCCTCCCGGTGGCCACGGTAGCTTAGGGATCAAGGTAACGGATGCGTGGCTGGAGTGTTATGAGTTTGAGCACAGTACCACTGAAGAACCGCCTTGTGGGGGAGCGATGCACGTTAAATCTGTTGAGAGCTCAAACGTCCTCCCAATAGTGTGGTGTGGAACTTAGGAAAGGGGTGACAGCTCATCCTCGTCACTTGACCATGGTTCAAACTTACGAGGCCCGTCGCCAAAAGCCCTTGTGTAGCTGAACAGTACGACGTTAATATTAACTCACTCACCCCCCTTCCAGCTCGATGTCCCGATCCCATACCTTAAACAAGGGATGGACATTAAGTCGAACGCGATCGGCTGGTGGACCGTTGAGACATTTTGGAAGGATCGCCTTTATTAAGATCTAAGGCGCATGTAGTAAAAGAAACATATTTATGGAACACCGACGCCACAGTTGGGCTGGAGAATCAGCTTTTCACAATCGATTCGACTGTGTTTGCTTAAGCAAAGGATTTGACAAATGTGTAGACGACAATGGAAGCACATGATGATGCCTAGAACGTTCACCGCAACTGTAGGAGAAACAAAGCGACCACTGTGATGTCAAGACTCATAAATGAAGACGTATACTGAAGGGGAGAATAAATGTTGATGATCAGCCCATCCCCCGCGATAGCACGAAGTTGGCTACGGAGAAATAATTCCACACTCTTCCACGAGATTATGTTTTTGTGTTGCTGTCATGTCCAGCACTTTCATGGCACACTGCAGAAAACAAATTAAGTACATACGTTGGTTTCAGATTTATCGGCTTACACATGATCTTTGCAAGCTGCATTGAATACGACCACACTCCACTGTCTATTAGTAATCTGTCATACTTTAAAAGAGCGATAAAACGTCAAAAACATGTATTAAAAAAACGTACAATTTTAATACAGAATAGCCACACCTTTGTCACTGGGTGGACCGCAATACCTTAAAAACATTAGAAGTAACCGTACTCTGGAAAAGTCAGCCCATCCTTGCCTTAAAACGTCCCTGCATGCACTTGTTACTGCACAGTTTGTCGTGATCCTTCGATCGCGGGTGTGAGAGTTCGAACTAACAAGGAGAGGGCAGACTGAAATCATTTGGGATCGAGACTTGGTGTAATAGTAGTACTCTTTTAGGGTGTTCACCCCTCAATGTAATTCCGTCGAATGGCCAGTCAATTCGGAGAAATCAGCCTTCGAAATTCATGCTAAGCTTTTATACAATTAAATTTTAATTTTCCGCAACGAGTTCGTAGCTTGATTGGTAAATCGTCTGCTTTCCATGCTGGAGGTTAGGGTTCGATTCCACGCGATCAACTTTTTTTCTTCAATTCATTTAATTATGTTTTTTAATTAAATAAATTTATTTATATATGAAAGGTTTATTAAATATTAAATTATATTTTTTGTAATTATTTTGTATTTTATAAAATAAATAAATTACTTTGATTATATAAATAATTATATTAAATTTTATAAATCTATTTAATATTAATAAATAATATTTATAATAAAATATATAATAAATATTAAATGATATTTTACAAAGAAATTAGTTGCAAATAGTTTTTAATGTTAAATACAAAATATACTATAAATAAAATATTATATATAATATAAAATAATCTATACAATATATTATTAAATTAATTATTTTATAATTAATATAATAAAAAAACATGTCGTTTGTATATGTTATTAAATTAATTATTTTACAATTTTATAAAATATTTAATAAGTCCTCAAATAAATTTATTTAATTTCAAAAAATTTATTTAAATAATTTCTATAATAAATTAATAATTTCTATAATAAATTAATAATAATTTCTATAATAAATTAATAATAATTTCAATAATAAATCATAATTTTAATAATAAATTTAAATATTTCTTATTAATACTAATGTAATAATAATAAATTAATTATAATAAATAGTGTTTAAATTTAAATTTTTTAATAAATAGTAACTAATTAATTATAATAAATAGTAACTAATTAATTAATTTTAATAAATAATAATTAATTTACTAATTTTAATCATTAATAATTTTTATTAATAATTATTTTAAATATTTTTATTTAATAAGTATTTTTAATTAATATTATTTTTTAATAATTTTACTAATAAAAAAAATTTAAGTTATATATTTTAAATTTTTTTTATTTTATAAAATACAAAATAATTACAAAAAATATAATTTAATACTTAATAAACCTTTCATAAATAAATTTATTTAATTATAAAGAATAATTAAATGAATTGAAGAAAAAAAAGTTGATCACGTGGAATCGAACCCTAACCTCCAGCATAGAAGCAGACGATTTACCAATCAAGCTGAACTCGTTGCGGAAAATTAAATTTTTGTATAAAAGCTTAGCATGAATTTCGAAGGCTGATTTCTCCGAATTGACTGCCCATTCGAGGATTACATTGAGGGGTGAACACCCTAAAAGAGTACTACTATTACACCAAGTCTCGATCCGAAATGAATTTCCTTAGTCGTGCCCTCCCCTTGTAAGATCAGCCGAATAAAGATAATTCGAATAAAGATTAATTGAAACACTTTTATTGCCTTTTTTTTACTTATTAGACTTTATAAACTTAACTGAGAATGCGCTTCAATAACAAAATCCGAGGAGCAATCAAGCTTATTAATCGAATTATAATAGAAATAAGAACACTTTTATCTAATCTCCTGGGCGCTCTTGCTTCAACACTTGCCAAGTTTTTCTTTCTTGAATTTTTGATACTAAGTACGACCACCGGTCACGAAGCTATGCTTTCTTCTTATTCTCAATTTTCAACCATCATCCCGCCTACTCTACGACTAGCACTTAAACAGAAGCTCGCATTTACATAAAACGAAGTCATCTCTACGGAAAGCGGTTTTCACTAAAATCACAGTTAAAAAGGATATTTTCCCCATGAGGAATAGTAGAAAGCCCAATTGAGCCCTTTAAAACGTTATTTGTGTGAACGTAGTATGTATTGTTACAAATGTAAGCTGCTTCTTGCCAGTTAGTAAATGATTTTAAATAGATGGCATATATTATATTGATAGAAACGAATAATAACAATTCTTTAAACGAATTTCTTGTCTCCATTATCAATTTTTTTATTGTTGACTGAAAAGGCCGTTCGTTTTTATTTTCTCATTGTCGTTGTACAGAAAAGTATACATGAAGTCCAAAAACTGGATACAATGTTTCTCCTGTTTTCATTCATGGGGAAGGGCAGCAGTTCTTAAACTGTCGTCCGCGGACCCCTGGGGTCAGCAGCGCCTCTCTAGTGGGTTCGCGGAGTCTCTCTTGTGACGTTGAGGTTTCCCTCTTTTACAGATTCTGAAAGGCCTCGTGGAAATTTTTTTTCAATAATGGGGTTGTGCATTGGTAATTCTAACCTTTGCAGACCTAGTACATTCTCCAGGAGCTGGTATCACTTTTTAGCAAGGCACCATATAAGCGATACCAATTACCGCAAGTAATTTTGACGCCCAGTTTCCTCCCCAGAGGGAGGCACCTGAGCTCTGACGATGCGAACCTGCACTAGGATGTAATTTTAATTAGAGCACCCAAGCCAAACAGGCACTCTAGGGATCTTTTACATGCCGCATAATCATACGACGTGGCCGCTGTCGATTTTCTGCATTATGAAAATCCACGGACTTGGGCCGGGGTTGAATCCGCAACCTTAGGTGCAGAAGGCCTGCGACACACCACCCACCCGACGTGGAAAAATTGAAAAATGTACTATAATGTACTAAATGTACTATAATGCACTGAATGTAAATGTACTAAAAACTATGTTACTAAATAGTCCTCAATTAAGGAACTTTACTATATTTTGTTTAAGGATATTAAGTCGGGGAGAGATGTTCTCAAAATCTTGGGGTTCGCGATGCCACTCTGATATATAAAGGGGACCACAGTGAGGGGTCCGCCCTCTTTGAGTGCTCTTGTTAATATTGTATATATCTGTACCTAATTCTTTTATATAATTCCGGGCTCGCTTTTGTAATATTTTTCATCTGTACCATTTTCAGTATGGCAGCGTGTGTCCCATACGGACCACGGAAAACTTGATTATAAAAACTGGTGCCTTCCCTTAAACCTAAGCCGTGCGTCTTTGTTTAAATTTTTTATTTGCATGCTCCTTCCTCAAATAAAGAAACCATTAAAGGAGAAGGGTTTTCCTTCTATTTTTGATTAATATTGAGGGGGATTCCTTTAAAGCGAAACCCCGATCAAGAATCCACGAATAAAAAGAATCGTTTACAAATTTGAAACAGTGTGATATTCGATTGATCATATTTTACAATTTATTTTTCATTCTGTTTTTTACTCCTAAGCGGTCAATTTTTTGCCTAGAATGTTCAAAAAAGAAAAGCACATTTTTTTTATTGCATATAAAACACAATACTTAATAGAATGAGAAAATGAAGAATTTTGTTTGTGTTTTCGTTTTTAAAGTTATCACACTGTTTTTTTATTTTATAATTGTGAAACACAAAAAACCCTAAGCGTATGCTTTTTTTAAGTACACTCTGCATGTTATGAAAAATGTTTCAAATATCTAGAAATAATTTCTTTTTTACTCACAAAAAAATTTCATATCCGTACCTCTTTTTCAAACGGTTGAGGATTTTGTGTGTGCATATATTTATGCGCACAATTTAAAGTATGGTGTAATACTGAGTCTTACATTACAATGGGAACAGAGATAATATGGCCTTTTGGATTATCTTTGCATTTTCAGAAGTCTTCTCAAGCAAAAAATTGCATATTGCCTTGCCAATCCTTGTTTTTTGTCGAATATTTTCAAGAATCTAAATTCTTGCCTTTTATGAAAAATTCCCACCTTCACGAAGAGGAAAATTTTGAAGGAGAAGTATTTCAGAGTACCACATGAACAAACTGCATCTCTTAAAAACAGTAACACTAATATTATCACACTCTAAGAATTAAAAATATGTTTATTAAAAAAGATAGAAAAAAAAGAAAATATCAATCCCGTAGGTGTGGGGGGAAACCCGTAAAAAGGGAATTAAAAGGAAAAAATTTTTATGTATTTCATAGATTTAAAGAAAAAGAGTTATAATGAAATACAAATGAAAATATCTACAAAAATTATACATCTAAGACATAGGTTCCCAAACTTTTTTAACCTGGCGTCCCCTTTTCTAGTGATTATTTCGATACCGCCCCCTCCCCTCCAGAAAAAAAGGCTTACATACCCATGAAAAACACGAAAAAATTTTTTCAAAAAAATTCTGTTACTAATAGAATAGTTTTTTTAATTTTTTTTTTTCTAAAGCCCCAAATTTTTTTTTACTAGCAAATCTGAAATAGCTATTGCCACAAATGTACAATTTTCAATACATGCACAATCAACATAAGGTAACCAGTATAAAAGTTTACTTTTGAGCATATAATCAGCGTGTTTTTTAGTCTTTTTTAGATTATATTTGGTTAATCTACCCATGCCCCTCCATACCATCTCAAAATCCCCTAACTTATTCCGGGTTTTGCCCCCGAAGGCCTCAAAAGCCCACAAAGGGGCGTTATCATCCCCGTTGAGAATCCTTGATGTAAGCAATAATTAAATTCGATGTAGAAAAATAAAATTAATTAATTAAATAATATGTCTCATATATTTTATCAAATGAAAAAAAAAAAAACCCCCAAAAAATTCTTCACGAAGAATATAATTCGTACATTTTAATAATTTTTTTTTTATCGGTAATTTGAGTACGCGATGTTTTGACTAATAAGGATTAACTTCAACTTTTGTGTGAACGAAATAATTATTTACAAAAATTTCTTGTACAGATAATTCTTAGAATAAATACAAAAGTCGTTAACTTGGAAAAAGAATTCGAAAACAAGGCTAAAATTTCAAAAGTCGTCGTGTTTTTATACTTAATTAACATAAATATATTCTCAGCTGCTTTTTTTTTCTTTTTTTTTTTTTATTTACCCCAATAATGGTTTTCCGAAGAGAAACAAAATGCGATTTTCAACGATGTTTTTTTTCTTCTTATTTTGAATTTAATTTAAAATAATTAAATTTTTCAATTTTATTGCATGTTTCTTCAAAAAATATTCAAATAATCGTATATTAAACACATATATTTTTTTTTATCCTTTTCAGGATTTATCGTCCTTGATTGGATCATTTTTGTACTCTAAAAACTCATTTGCTTAAAAGTAATTCTTTTAAACGAAAAATTCCATTGATTAAAAATATATCCCAAGAATTTCAATAAATTCTTAACGACTCTTCTTTTTGTTCTATCACCCTAACTGATATTTTTCTTTGATATATTATTATCTAAATAAGGGTAAAAACGTGACCGAGAAAATTGAATTTTAAATTATAATTTTGGTTCTTTTTGATTAACAAAGCATTCTAATTAATTTCTAAGGATCTATGGTTTGAGTGCTACTACCTTAAAAAATCAGAAACCGTAGAAATTTTGCTACCAACAATCATTTATCTTTTTCGTTGTTATTCTTTCGTGAAAAATTTTGTTTAATATCTTATCATTATTATTTTGTTATATCTTTCCGATAGAATAGCAATTTAATTTAAATCAGTTTTTTAGTAGTGTTAATGTTATTTTTTGTGAAAGATTTCTTCATAAAACAATGTTTTATTTTTGCAATAATAAGGTGGATGGAGAGTTATTTGTCTCAAGTGTGTTGAAAAATATTTGTGTGGCAAGTTTTTTCTCGAATGAATATCTTTTATGATGTTTTCTGTTAAAATACAGACAGACAAGAGCTGAAAAATAGTTTAAAATATATTGCAAGTTATTGAAAATTATTAAAATAGATCGTGTGGCAAGCACTGGAAGAGATTAGAATAATGAAATCCATCGGATGTAGTTGTTTGTATTAAAAACTGATACTTTTTTTAAAGCATGATTGTGAATAACTTGTTTTTCTTTTATTTTTTGCTGTTTTTTTTTTGTCACCACACTTTTTTTTTTTTTTTTTTGCAAAAGCAATTTCTGAAAACAATTTGCCTCCACTCAAATCGATTTCATTAGTGACGACAAAAGTCGTTGTAGTAGTCTTTTGAATTGACTACTACAAGAACTGGTATCGTCGTCTGCCGTGTGTCATAGGAATTGGAATTGGAATTGACAAGGCAATGTGCAGTTTGTTGCTTCAGAAGAAATGAAAATGGAAAAATAATCCAAAAAATTCGATAGTTTCTATGTCCCCATTGAATTGTATATAAGGCTTAGTTATTACGCCATACTTCAAATTGTGCGCACGCACGCACGCGGTAATCTATATACTACTGCCAGAAAAATAATAAATATAGAAATATGATTCTTAAAAATAACTAAACCTGCAGTAGTAATACTAAACGATTCATTTAGGTACCGTTAAAGTTAAAATATGATCGTACTTAAAGAAAATTTACTAAAAATACTTTTAAACATATTAAAATTAGCTAATGAACCTGTAAACCAAATAAAATTGTAAAAGTATGTTATTGAAAAGAAAAGATTAAGGATTAATTCAACAAAAGGTTAAATGAAAATAAAAATTATCAAATAAGATTGTATATCACATTTCCTGTTCAGTTTGAGCAAATCATCAATATGAACATGTGATTACAAATTAAAAATACAATGCGATATTCAGAATAGATTTAAAATTAGACTATAGTAAATGAAATACTATTTAAAGTAATAATATAAATGGATTAAAAACTGATTAGTGACAACAAACACGCGCAAGAAGTCCAAAATGACATTACTGAATTCATAAGCCATTTTTTAAGACCGTTGTCAGCAGAACACCCAGTCTGTACTAGCAGGTCATAAAAAACTCGCTGACACATCCGAATTTAAATCAAATCTGTTAATTTATTTTAAGTCATATCTTTTCTAGGAATTATTTATTTAGTTTTCGACGTAACTTCTGACATTTACAATGTTATCTTTAAGACACCACATACTTTATACTTAGTGAATCTTTTCAATACCACTCCAGCTGCTTGTACTACTTGTTTCGCTTCGTTTATATTCTCTGATACGAGTTTTTTTTTAATATTATTTTTGTATTTTATTTCTTATCTAGCAGCCAAAAGACGAAAAAAGAAAAAAAAAAAAAGCAGTAGTAACAGTTTGTTGAATGTTTGCCAATAGTCAAGTTATTTACAGAGAACGAATTCGAGTTCGGAAATGAAATTTTCTGTTTTTCTTTTTTGGGAAGCTGAGAGGAATCGAAAACGCAAATGCCTTAACTTATTTAATATTTTTTTCATTTTTCAGAACGGAATGGATGTAGAAATTTTTATTCCAGAATTTCTGGAATCGGAATAAAAAGAAAGAATATAAAGGGGATTCTCGTTTTGAACGTTAGAATTATGTAAATAGTGAGAGAGAAAAATGATAATGTCCCAACGTAATTAATTCTATTTTACATTGCAAATGAATTTTGGGAAATGAAGAAAAAAATGTTATTGAGAGAAAAAATACATAAAAAAAAATTATAGTTTAAAAGAAACTTAAAAACACGCTTTTATGGTTAATCGAGCTAAAATGTAAAAAATAATTCTTACTATAAGAATAAAATGATTAACGAGAAAATTAATGTCATTGTGGTAAAAGCGTGGGGTGCTCGATATCCATTGTTATAATTTCTTACTAGTTCTCTTCCGAAATACTGAGTTATTATAAAACGTAGTACAAAGCCCCCCACGCTTTTACCACAATGAAAGAAGGGTACGAAACTTTGGGTCTTAAGTAAAAATAAAGTTTTCAGATAACTCAAAAAAGGATAACACGTGCTGTCAATAACGTTGATAGTACTATGTTGAATAGAGGGTAGCAGGGACTGGACTATATTGCATCGATGTATGTCGGGTAACCAAAGTTTAACTCATAGAACACCTGTAAAGTATGTAAATAAAACTTGCATTGCTTCTGTATTCTTTCAAAAGTCTTTTTTTGCTGTAGTCGTTTTAGTTCTTTTTCTACAGCACTTCGGAACCTTGGAGAAACTTATAAATAACCCTGTATATAACTACATATTGATTAAGACACACTACAAGATATACAGGGTGTCCGAAAAAGATCGTACCTTTTTAAAATTTTTCTCTAGTTTCTCTGAGGTACTTTTGGAATGTTTTATCACATCAGAAGTTAGGTAATATATCAAAGTATGTGTTTTTTGTGCCAAAGAAGAACCTTACAAAGATTCAATATGGGCGCCCTTCGTGACACGGCAGATATCTAGGAGAAAACATTTCCATCCATACTTGCATCAACATGTCTCTAGTAACGGCAGAAAATGTATGTACCCTTTTTCTTTATTTTTTTCCTATGTACCCAGTGTGTAGTGAGTGGTGACAATTGGCCTGAATACTACTAGATTCTTTAAGGAAGGATTGCCGAACTCTTTCAACTGTTTCCTCCGAACGTGGTTGCCCGGTGCTTTTGAATTTGCGAAGTCAACCTGTCTTCATTAGTTGTGTACGCCAACGTTTAATTGAGTTCTTGACCGGTCGATCGACCCCAAATTGTCGCTGAAAATTGCGTTGAACTGTGATAACAGACATTGTTTTTGCATATTTCACAGCACAAAATGCCTTCTGTGGTTTGGTGGGCGCCATGTTGATAATTTTGTGCGCACAGGAAAGGCGGATATTTCAAAACTTGGAGTATCTTGTAGCTTTCAGGCCAATTTTCACTACTCTCTACACACTGGGTACCTAGAAAAAAAATAAAGAAAAAAGGTACATTCTTTTTCTGCCGTTGTAAGAGACATGTTGATACGGAAATGGATATCTGCCGTGTCACGAAGGACGCCCATATTGAATCTTTGTAAGGTTCATCTTTTGAACAAAAAAACTTTGATATATTACCTAACTTCTGGTATAATAAAACATTCCAATAGTACCTCAGAGAAACTAGAGAAAAATTTAAAAAAGGTACATCCTTTTTCGGACACACTCTGTATACATATTGCTTAAATATTATAATATAGCTATAATACATAACACAAACGATAACAACACTGCAAAAAAGTGATATGAAATCTCTTTCAAATTCAAAACTGGAGTGAGAACAATTTCGCCAGTCACCTATTTTGACACGTCTCAAAACCATGAATGGAAGAAATCCTTTCGGTGCTGTCAATAGATAATTACAGTTGCAAAGTTTTTCAGCGTCCGATTAAAGGTGGTGGAAAACGAAAACATGTTTCATAGTATAATTAATAAAGGTCGATTAGTACGCATCTTTAAAGCGGGATGAATAATTACACAGATTTCAAGCATTTTTTTTTTTTATTTGGAGACAAACACACTCGAAAAGTAAAAGAAGTTGAACGTGGTTATTTAACCGTCAAAATGATAAATATATACGTATCAGATACGATTATTATCAATGACTGTCGTTAAAACTATCTGTTTTGAAGGAAATTTTTTGAATTATTTATCCGAGGCAATAATGTGACAAAGAGTTCGGAATCCGATCGTTGATCTGGTTATTATGTTGTTTATTGGACTGGAAAAGGTTCATCTGCAAAAATTAAGCACCTTCATCGCTACAAATATTGATGATCTTCCTTTATAAATAATTATGGTCCTTTTTTAAAAGGATTATATAATTGGTTCGGATACTTTTTCATTCAAATTAATGCAATTTTTAAATAAAAGGTATTTATTTATTTGATTTTTTTTTGCAAAACTGTTCAGCAGAATACAAATACTTTTTCCACACCAAAATATAATTTTTTTGTCCACCATGGAGACTGACCTATTATAACACCGTTTAAAAGATGACCAGTATCATACCTTGTCCCATTCAACGAACATTTAACTTTTGATTCATTTAAGTAGAATTTTAATATTGTCTTTTTAAAACATAATTTTTATTTTAGTATTCCTGAAAAAGTATTAGTTTTTTTTTAATATTAACGGTAATTATACAATTTCCTCAGGCGTTGGAAGACTCGTGGTCTGGGAATGTTATAAATTTAAATGGCATAACTGTAAAATCCGGAGTATAGCACGCATCTATACTTTCAAGCTGCAATTTTTAATTTTCCCCCTATAACGCGCGTCCTCTTTTTTTTACGAAGATACCTGAAATGAATGTGCGGAATACTCTTACGTTTTTAAGTCATTTATTCAAGACATTATTCCAAGCTTTAGAAGAAAAATAGCATACTTCTTGCAGTGGCGTAACTTAGAATATTAGTCCCGTGTAAAGTCAGGTTTTGTCTCTAATATTTTATAAACTAGTTAAATACATACTTGGCTTCAGTCAGGCTTTGGGCCCCCTAGAATTCTGCGGGGGTATTTGTTACGCCACTGACTTATAGAACTACAACCCTTTAAGTTAACAAGGAATACCATTTGTTTTAAATAAACATTAATTCGATATATGTAGAAGTCTAATTTTTTTCTATACTCATCTTTTTTTATTTGACACAAGTTTTCATTTTCATACCCGGTCTATAACGCGCACCCGTAAATTTGGATCTTATTTTTTTTTCAATTCCTTCTATTAGCTCACGATGTCTATTTATTTATCTTGGTATGAATTTTCAATCGTTTAAAAATACATTTTAAAGTGCTCCATTGAGCTGAAATTTTATATACATGATTATTTTGGAGGCCAATACAATAATTTAGTTCAAATTAATAAAAATGAATTGATTAAAACTAATCATTCAAAGAATTATAAATACAGTCACGTTGGCATCATTTTTTTGGGCGCGACCCTTTGGGACTTGTGTTAAAACTTTAAAAGGTTTTTTTTTTTTCTCACGTTTTAAGGTATCCGACTACGTTCGGAATCGTGATTTAAAAAAAGATTATTGACCTGAAATTTTATATACACGATTATTTTGGATGACAATACGATACTTTAATGATAACCAATAAAAAATTTAAATTTCCACTTAATGTTGGTTCCCCCATGTATATACATATTGATATTAATTGTAACTATTTAATAAAAAATAGCCAAAATAAAATTTTTCTTTGTTGATCTAAGTAGGAATTGAGACTTTATAAAATTTTTCTTGTATTACTTGTTTGTGTTAAAAGTGCACTCTATACGCCGGATTTTACGATACTTGAAATTTTTTTTCAGACAGATATTTAATTACATTTTATTATAAACTAGCCGTTACCCACTCGCTTCGCTGTGTATTTCATGATGCTGTATGACTATACTTCGTTTTTAAGCTATTGATATCTAAATCCTAACATTAAGCTTTCGATTGAATTCAAATATATACTTATAGCCTTCACCTCTCGATTAAAAAAGACAAGAATTTATGAAATGGAAGTATATTTATTTTTTACGCCCCCATAATTCCCACCCTTGAGGAAATCGATTTCCACAAAGCCATTTCTTGCAGGATCTCTACTCAGCAAATGAAGCAGGCTTGCCAAATTTATGTCGAAGATCTAATAGCTGAATAACGGCTGTTTTTTTTTTTTTTTTTTTTGTTGTTGTCTACAACCCCCCCAATTCTGTTTTGGCAGTCGGTTCCGGAAAAATCAGTTTTTAAATAAAAAAAAAGTTATGTATATTTTTCTAAAATATTTCAAAATGGGGACCTCTTCCTTTTTGTTTTCGCGTGTATTTATTTGTACAAAATTTAAAAGGAAAATTATACCATTACAATTTAAAACTTTTTTTTTTTTTTTAAAAAAAATGTCATAAAATTTGTTTTTTGAGTATAATACTAGTATATAAAAGGAAATAATAGAAATTTCTTTTCTGAATACCCATTAACGTAATGTACTCAAGAGTAAAATTAAAAGAAATCTTAAATTAAAAGAGAGTGATAGATACCAGGTGACTAAAAAAAAAGTTCGTTAACATTTCAAAATTCAATAATTTACGGAATAGTATTGGTAGAGAGGCAAAAATTGACAAACACATGCTTGGAATGACATGAGATTTCATTGAAACCAAAAAAGGAGGAAAAAATGGCCAACAGAGGAGGTTTTATATCATAACAAAAGCAATAACTAGCATAACAAATGTTCAACAAGTCGGCCGTCATTCATCAGTAATACCTGTAGTTGAGGGACAGTACTGAGAACAGCACTGTCCATTATATATGTAGGTATGATGAGAAATTGCCGTCGAATGTTGTTTTTTAGCACCCCTAATGAGGTCGGATGATCACAGTACTTCACCCCATGACCAATAATTATTCAAACTGAGGCCTGGGAACTTGGGCGGTCAAGCATGATGGACATGAGGGCTTAGCACGTGATCTTCACCTAACGCTGTGAGATAGGGTTCTTTCACACGTGTAGAAATTTGGAGGAGGGGGGGGGATTGACATCCTGCATAAAAGTTGTACCTTCCAGCATGTGTTTTTCAGCCAGGCTAGGGATTATGAGATTCTGTATAATTTCGGTGTACCTCACGTAGGGTAAAGCTGACAGTTTGCAAAGCAAAACCATGCATCCACCCGAAGAAAAAGGGTTCGATCATGTATGATGAGAGCGACTATTTTTGGCACTTTTCTTCCGATTTCAACAAAACCCCATTTCATTTGAAGTATGTGTATCAATTTTTACCTCTCTATTTACATTATTCCGTGAATTATTGAATTTTCAAACGTTAACGGACTTTTGGGTCACACCTGGTATATATTACGTTGATAAATTTAAATTCTGCCGAGTGAGTGAGTGAATCTTAACGTCGCACTGTTCAGCTACAAGAGGGCTTTTGGCGACGGACCTCGTAATTTTGAACCATGGTCAAGTGACGAGAACGACACCTGAGCCGGCACATCTCTCTCTAACTACCACACCACACCAACGGAAGGACATTTGAGCTCTCGACAGATTTAATGTGCATCACTTCCCTTCACGGAGGGTCTTTAGTGGTATTGGGCTCGAACTCGTGACAAGCCAGCCACTGTCCGAAACCTTGACCACTTGGCTACCGTGGTCTAAATGTTGCCGAAGCTCTTGATTTAAATACGCATGTGGTAACTCGTGCCACAGATTCTTGATAATCCCTACGAAAGGGAATTTTAAGCGCAAATTCAAACAGTTAAAAGACGAAGTAATTAAATATTTTCTTTTGGAGCAGACTTCTTACGTGATTCTTCTAGAGCTTTATTTTTATTCAATCGCGCGCGCGATTGCTTACGTTACGTCATTGTTTGATTTCATATTGTTTTTTAGATAAAAAAGTAACAAAATCAATGCATACTTATTTTCAGTTTTGCAATCGATTTAATATTTAAAACAATGATTCTCAATGCATGCAACAAGAAAAATATATCGTGCAAAAATTATTTATAATGCACAATTTAAACAAAGAATTTTTAATACATTTTAGCGACGTCAACTTTGAATAGTTTTAATATGTTTCGAGATTAAGTCTATTCTATAAACAGTTAAATTCAATTTGTGTGTATTCTTGGTGTTTTTCGTTCATATCTGCATAAACAGTTCGTAGCGAATTTTTGCTTTATTTGAAAAACAACTTATCTAAAATTTATTTTCATTTTAGAGATATAAAATGAAATGTAAATAAGATAAATTATCTGTCGGATGCAAAGTTTATTGCAAAATTGTTTTTCCTCGTCCCATTAAAAACACTTCAAGAGTTATGGTGTTCGTTATCGATAAAAAAAAAGTTATGATGTAAGCAAAAAGGAACAACATAACGTGAAATGGAAATTAAAAACCATTTTATTTGTATAGATATCTCCAAACTAAACAAATTTAAATCTTTGCCCTGTCAGTTAAAAATCATTGAGTTTAGATGGCATTCATTATCCGAATTTTAAAAAAAATTTTTTTTACAAGTAAGAAAATCTTTTTCTTAAAATCTTCATTTTTAAAATATGTTCCGGCGTATTACCCGCATCTAAACTTTCAAACTGAATTTTTTAAAATTTTTGAGTATATTCGCCATACAAAGCGTGCATCTTTTTACCAAGAAACCTGAAATGTATATCTTAAATGCTGTTATCTTTTGAAGTCATGTATTCGAAATATTATACCAAGGGCTTTTGAACAATGCTTCTAGAGCTAAAAGTTGGTGTGGTGTGGTAGTTAGGAGAGGGGGGTGCCAGCTCAGGTGTCGTCCACGTCACTTGACCATGGTTCAAAATTACGTGGTCCGTCGCTAAAAGCCCTCGTGTAGCTGAACAGTGCGACGTTAATATTCAACCAACAATCAATCAATCAATCTAGAGCTAAACCCCTAAAAAAAAGAAAAGAGGTGTTAGAAAATAATTGGATGTTAGAAGGTGAAAAAATATTTACAAAAGGATGCCAAATGCGTCATGGGAGTCTAGAAATATAAAGTGAGCGGATATTAAAAGCATGGAACTAAATTAAACCTGACATAATTCAAAAGTCATTCAAAAAATGTATATATCTAACATTATAGATGGAATGGAAGATAAATGCAGTCGCACCCCGAACTAACGGACCCCTATTTAACGAGTTTTTTTTTTTTTTTCCGATTAAAATAGAGGCAAAACCCTTATTTAACGAATAATAAACTCCGAATTAACGAATTATTTCAACAATCTTAATTTTTTTTATTATTAAATTGGATTAGAAAAAAAATGGACTTACATCAAAGGGTGCTGCTCATTATTAGACTTTACAGATGAGTCATTAGTGTAACATACCACGTGAATTTTGAATTGGATAGAAAATTACTTTATCGCATCCCACTCCACAACGTAAGGGATATTTTAAGAGATTTTACCATTTCTTCTCTTTCTTGTGAGAAGTGAGGTTTATTATGCATACAATTTTGTAGAAAGTTTTGTTTTTGAAAATTTCTGAATCATAGCAGATCGTCCGAAACGAATGCGTAGCGATTTTATGCAGAAATTGATAAAGAAACTCCTATAAAAATTGCTACATTTTCTCTTTACATTGTTTGGAAACTGAAAACATAGCTAATGTAAAGGATGCAGTATTCTCTTCTAAGCATAAATTTGAAAAAGAACTCTTTCGAGTCAGGAATCAAAAAATATGTCAAACATCTATTAGTTAATATTTTAAGGTATCCGACTACTTTTGGAACCGTGATTTTAAAAAGACACATAAATGGATAATTTTCATATTTAGTGTCATTTAGATTAGAATACATGTATAAAATTGTTTTAAGGACATTTTGTCAAAAAAAATTATTTAAATACAATATTTCGGCAAAAAATTAACTTACAATAACCTTTTTTCAAAATGTTCTTTTGTGCAAAATGCTTTTATTATAATAATATTTTACCTGTATATAGCTCAGACCTCTGCACAGAGGCTCAACTATGATTTTTGAAAAATTCACTTTATTTTCAGTTACAACCCATTGAAATAATTATCGGCGTTTTTTTCTTACAATTTCTCCCCTCTGTTGTCGTAAAATATGGATAAACCCACTTCTAAGTTATGTATTTAAAAAATTCTAGTTGAGCCTCTGTACAGAGATCTGAGCTATATACAGAGGCAAAAATTATTATAATAGACGCATTTTTCACAAAAGTAGAATATTTTGAAAATGGATCATTCTGTGTTCATTTTTTGTCAAAATAGTGTACTTAAATAATTTTTTATTGCAATACTATTCTTAAAATAATTTTATATACATTTTCTAATCTAAGTGACACTAAATACCATAAATATTATCCATTTATACGCTTTTGCAAAATCCGGTTCCGAACGTAGTCGGATACCTTAAAATTTCCTATTAACTGGTGCGTAATAATTCACCAATAGCATTTTTAGGTGCCGAATAAAAAATGTGTAATTTCTAACTATGGAAATTCCTTCTTGTAGTTGCTTATTATAAAATTTCAAAAAGGTAGGTGCAAAAAATTTGTATTTTTTTGGATCTCGATATTTTTTTTACGATTAATCCCGATTTAAACAATAAAATGCTCGGTCCTAATGAATTAATTAGATCGGGGTCCGACTGTATTTGTTTATGGATCTGAGTAACACTGATGGCGAAGAGGAAGCAGAATTCGACTATGTGTCTGAAAATACAACTGAAGACGAATTTTTCATTTTATCCAACAGTGTGTGTGTGAAAGTTCATCAAGTATGTATATATAATTTCCTTTAAATAAACAGAATTTACATACACATAGCAATCTAGTTTTTTTTAAGGATCATTTTCGCTTCATTTTTAAAGCTGTCATTTTTATAACGTGCATATAACGCGTACCTGCACATTTCGACTTTTTATTTTCTTCTTTTTTTTTTGTGTTATAAGTGCCTGTAATGCGCCGGATTAAGCGGTAAACTTTTTCTTGCACAAATATATAGACGTAAGCAGTCATTGATCGAATTAATAAAGAAACATTAAATATAGAAAAAAAATTCATTAAGGCTTATTTCAAATTCGAAGGCTTTATTATCAACAAAAATACATTGTTGTAAATTTACTAATATAATTCTGTCCTGTAACTATATATTGAAATAATTGCATTACCCTACTGAATTCTATAATACGATTAAAAATGCAATTGTGTGAACGTTACCCTCGCATATTCTTGTGAAATTAATAATGCACACTAACAATTATTATCATTATTATATCCCACTTCAGAGTGACATACCTAAATAATGAATGTAATGCCATAAATTATGAAACATTTTCATGAACTATGGGAAAAAACTGGAGACATGCTTTCAGAGTGTCTGATATACTAGAAAAATTCATTCCATGCAAACAAATTCTATAGAACTCTAAAGAATTCAGTAAGAACTTTTGTGAACATCGCAATATTGGTGGCTATATTTCTTGATAATAAAGTAATTATATCAAATATGTCTGCAGAAGACTGCGGAGGCTTTCAGATATTAACAAAAATGATATCGTACGATGCAATAGCAATTTTTGAAAACTAATTGCCTACACTCAAATGAATTTCATAAGCGACTATAACACACACACACACACACACACACACACACACACACACACACACACACACACACACACACACACACACACACACACACACACACACACACACACACACACACACACACACACACACACACACACACACACACACACACACACACACACACTTTTAACGTTTTGAAACTTTAACTAACTTTTTTTAGTAAAACGTCCGCTATAATTAAAATTCCACAATTGATTTTTAGTCATAAAATTTTCTCACAGTCTTTAAATAAAATGTATGAATCCCTGATTTTCTTTTAAGCACACTTTTCTTTGCCTTTCTTGTGCACATAAACTTTTTACTTTACATATTACTTAACATATGCGATATCGACTTAAACGTCAAAAGAACTTTTAATATCATACAACACAGTAAAAAAAGGATTTTGAACATTTAAAAGTTTTAGTTATTTTAAACAAGTGTCTAAGTTATAACCTAAGGGACTTTCATTCATATTGGAGCATTTGAACAAGCTGAAAATATTTTTGGTATTTGGGACATGTTCTGAATATTATATGATGATAACCTTAAAGGCAAGTAAGTATTCCAAGAAACATATTAAATAGTTTCTAAACATCAGGAAATATATAAAAAAATTTGGGAAATATTTATCTAAGTCTTATGCAATATATTTTTTTTGGCCTGAAGATAAAAAAGTGACTTATTATTTCTACTTGAGTTCTATTTTATAGTTATGTGCTTTGGTAATTTCTTGTCATGTTATTATTTATGACATTAATTTTTATGATAAAATTTTCAAATGCCTTTCAGCAGAACTATTTACGTAAATACTAGTGCAAAGAAAAACTTTCATTCGAAGTAATAAAATTTATTTCGAATGCACCTCGTAACCCAAAGTCCGTTAATATTTGAAAATTCAATAATTCATGGAATAATGTAAAGTAAGATGTAAATATAGACACGCATGTTTGAAATGACATAAAACTTTAGTAAAACCAATAAAAAGTCGAAGCAATGACCTACAGATGGAGCTTTATTTAACAAAAGCTGTAATTTGCATAACAATTGATTTTTACACGATGTTCTTTGTAACAGAAATTCAACATGTCGGCCGTCGTTCATCGACAATACCTGTAGTCGAGGGACAAAGTTGAGAACAGAACTGTACAGCATATCTGTAGGTATGGTGAGAATTTGCCTTCGGATATTGTCTTCTAGTATCCTTAATGAGATTGGATGATTGAGGTAGACTTGAATCTTCAGGTAACCCCACAATATTAATAATCTCACGAATTGAGGTCTAAGGAACTGGGAGATTAAGCATGAGGAGAGAGACAGCTCAGCACACAATCTTCACCAATCGATGTGCGCAAAAAATCGTTCACACTTTTCTTATGGCAATAGGATAGTAAAGCTGCTGTAACAGATTTACAGGGATGCCTCCTTCTGCAAATCACAAATCAACAGAAATAAAAGTCCTTATCGATTGGCCCGAACAGGGATTCCTTTCGTCTCAGTCGTCTAAGGCGTGCACTTCGGACACGAAGGTGGCCATTTGAAGTAACACTGCACCCTAGAAGCACTCAAGGTCTTCAATGGTCTTCCTCCCCTCCGTCACCAGCAGCTTTTGCTTGTAACGTACTCTAGATCAGTTCTGAAACTCTAGGTGGCAACGCGGACTGATCCGAGGTACTGCGCCTGCGCGAGTAACATGCGAGAAGAAGAGTCGCAACCTCCTCGAGAGAGGTAGTTTTGAGCTCCGTCAGCGAGCTTAATGAGGAGATATGGAGTCGGTGATTACCTCTCGACGAGGGAATACGATAAGCTCCACCAGTGAGCTTCATGAAGAGATAATACAGTGATTGTCACTCGAAAAGAAATCTGTGAGCTCTACCAAAGAGCTTTGCGTGAAAGTTTTTGCATCTGCCTGAGGCAGATGTGTTGGATACCACACGGGCCAATATTTTGCTTTATTTCTCTACAAGTGTCATAAAACTCGGAAGCTGTTGATTTTTACTTAAAATATGTACAAGTTGCATATAATTTTATGTTGAGTGATCGTGACCCAATAAGCCATTAAAACATCAATCAAGTTTCCTCAATTGACAAGGCTAGGACATTACACGCCGAAGTGGTGCCCCAGGAATTGAACACTAGTTCGCAGCACAACCTAACGATACTGGTTGATTATGCATTCATTCCATAGAGAGTTTAACTAAGAAATTCTCAATAAATCATTACAAGTGATTCAAAACGGCAACTGCGCACGTGTCAGTTAGATCCGCCATCTCAACAAGATATTGCCTGCAACATCAACGGTAAAACGTTCCAACGACACGAAACTTATTGGAGATGTACAACAGTTACAGTAATTGGCTGTAAAAACAATCTTCACTTAGTATCGTTCAGAAAGTCAAAACAGAAAAAACTTTCTTCTCTAGAAAGGGGTATGCAGTGGTGCCTCCTTCCGCAAGTCGCAAAACAACAAAGAACAGGAATAAAAGCCCTTAGCGACTGGTACGAATAGTGATTCCTCTCTTTTCAGTCGTCTAAGGCATGCACGGCGTAGCTGCGGACCGGTAGGTCGGTGGATTAAATAAACATCCCTGCCAAGGTCAACAGCCGAAGATTCTTCATTCTGATAGTACAGTTTTTCTAACAATTTCATTTCTATGAAGACAACATACCGCAATTGCTGGTGCATCTGTTTCCTCTCTGACTACACATAATTTTATGCGGCGTCACTGACGTTTTGCTATTCAGCGCATTTTTTGGTGTCATTTTTTGCATCTTTTTGGTTTCAATAAAATTCCTGTCATTTTAAGCATGGTGTCAATTCTTAGCTCACTACATTGTTTTGTGAATTATTAAATTTTCAAATGTTGATGGACATTCGGTGTATTCAGTTATTCAATTCGTTTATAACTCTTTTCAATTAATGAATAAATATGTTTTCTCGACAATCTGCATTTTAAATTACAGGAATGTTCCACTAAAACATTCCAAGTAAGAAGTCAAATAAAAATGAAATATTTCGAATTTCGTTCTGAAACGGGGTAGCTGAACTCGCTGCTCGTGAACTCGTGTGGTTGCCTTTATTTCAATCGAGTTGAAGGTTTGAGTCTAGATTCCACTAAAGATCAACCATGTACAGGGATTGGTGCCCGGTTAAATATGTTGAAACTCAAATTTGGGGCTGAGTGGAAGTTTGGAGATTGGGCTCCATTTCAGGTGTAAGCCTCGATCACTGAGGAATCACACAGCTATTTGCCGCCCAAAAGGCATTTTATTCTAGATTAAATAAACATAATAGAATATTCATTATTAAATTGATAAGTTCACAGCATTTCGCAGTTGAAAAGTTCTAGTCAAAAATCAGACCATTCCAGCCGTTGCTCCACCGACTCCAGCGCTCCTTCTTTCACAAGTCTGCAATGTTCCTCTCCCTTGTTTCTTGAGGTGTGGCTGTCCCCGCCAACTCAAAACTGAAGAGCAAAGTCACTCCGAAAAAGCTGAAGAAGATCGAGAGCCCCGTCAACTTCCCAGCCGAATCTTTAAACTCCTTGGATGGGTCACTTTCACAGCCCCAATACCTCTCATTGGTACGCGTAACACATCTGCACACGGCTCTCCTCACTTCAGTTCTACTCCACTGTACTTGAAGACAATAGGCCAGAACGTCTGATCTCAACTCCAACGCATTATCTTGTTTACCATCTGCAGGGCTATAAATTACCTTGTCACATTGACAATAAGGATGTGTCTTTGTCACGACCGGCCGACATTACTCTTCATTCAAGTCGTTTGTCACCCAGATGTACGAGGGGAACCCAACACAATGGATGCTGTTCACCGAATCTTCCTTCGTATAGAGCGTTGAGACTAAAGATTGTCTGGCTTTCGGTGAAAGAAAAGGTGTGGCGACATCAAAGCCGGTTTCCGAATCGGCTCACATGAGTTATGCCCTAGGCATGAGGAAAGAATAGCCGGTCTTTTTAGGGAGACACAATGTCCCAAGGGACAACTTGGTCTCCTGTACGTCAATCCTGGCAAGAATTGTTGGGGAGAGTTCTACTAATGATCAGATGTTACAACGTACTTTTGGTTCATCCGGTATTATTAGTGACTGTAATTCAGCGTATTTTAATTTCATTAGATGATAATTTATTAACATAACATTTATCATTATAAATTACTAGGACTACAGGAGACAGACCTCGTAATTTTGAGCCACAGTCAAGTGACGAGAATACTTGAATTGACACCACACTCTTAGAATTTACACACCACACTAACGTAAAGACTTTGAGTCTCGACAGATTTAACGTGAAACAGCCTCTTAACGCGACTGGCATCAGAATTTGAGCTCTGGACTAGATAGAAACAATGTCGGTGTAGAGCTCACGAGCGAGCCTCATTACTCGATTAGTGTGCCTTTTTTCTTTTTTTTCTTACAGAAGAAAGATAGTAGCTATATAGAGAATGCTAAAAGCTTCAATTAATCTTCAGAAAGAAAATTGTTTGTTGAAGTTCTTTCATTTTATTTTCAGCAACTTTCTTTTTTACCAGACATTTTCTTTTGAGTTGATTAATTTAGCGTTAAATTGTTGCCTTTCGCTTGTTGTAAGAAATTTCATTAATCGATCTATTTATCCGAACAATTCTTAGAAAGGCAAGAAGAAAGTTTTCGTTATTCGAAACTTTTTAAACTCTCTTAATCACAAAGAACAACAATCTTTTGAACGTTAAAAATAACTAAAACAGTTTAAACAATGATTAAAATTCGGCGGGCTTTTAAAAAGCCTAGACTTTGAAAAAAACAACAAAGACATGTATTTTTTTCAAATTTCTGGTCTTTTGGGAGAAAATTACTCTTAGATAGTGAATTCAAAACAGTTTGAAAATGTAGAGGCATTGACTGATTATAAGTTTGGCAGTTTGTTGCTGCACGAAGGTTTTTGACAATGGAGCTCGTAATTTTCATTTAAGGTCAATTACGAGGAGAGAATTTCAGCACTGCAATATCTTATCAGATACAATTGTTTTATTACATTGGAAATGCTTAACCACAGAAGAAAGAATTTCACAATTCGAATACATTAGAAAATTTCTAAAAAACACTATTCAAGCACGTTATATTAAAAAGGGCGTGTTAGATTTTTTTAATGACATAGTCAAAAATAAACTAAAGCTTTTTATGAATACCAACGGTTGCATTCAACCCTATAGGTTTATTAATAAACATATTCAACTTTAAGCGCAATTCAGAAGGGTACATTCAGACTTCAGGTAATTACTGAGGAACATAATGAGAAAAAAACCTCTGAGATTTATTACGTTAGAGTTTTCCAGTGGACTATAGAAGCAAATCATAGTTATTTTGAGCGTCACTTAAGTAATAAAACTGAAGTTAATACATGTTCTGTAAGAGAAGCTTAGTAATTTACAATGAAAAATATCTACGGTTCCACCTGATTTCCTGGATGTGGAATTGAGTCTCATATTTTCAACTTTGAAGCTACTAAGCCAATGTTCAACCAATCAGAACCCTTGCAGTATAAGTTAAATTGAAAAGAACGACCCCATAAAGAAATACTTTCCTTATTTTATTTATTAAGGATATACACATATATATTTTCCAAACAGCTTATGGGTATCTTGCTCGTTTACCCTAAATATTGTGACATGTATTGAGTAAATATCAATTTTTTTCTTCTGGCAAATGTGATTGTAACTTTTTGAGCAATAATCAAATCTTGTTCTAAAGTAGAATTTGTGATACTTTTTTGGCATGTAAGAAAATTTCGGAAAAAAAAAATCCATTACTGTTTTTTCAAATATTCGCTATTTCTCTCTGTTACCTGCCCACTTTGCTGGGCACTTCATGATGTGTTTTATGACTACAATATAATATACTGTTTTTAATTTATTCATATCTATATCCTAGCATTAATGCTTTGATAGTATTGAAAAACCTTTCCTGCCTCTTAATTTAACAGGAACAAGACTTGAATTTCTAAAGCGGAAGTTTAATGATCTTTTATGCCCCGTACGCCCCTCTCCCGCACAGAGTCGATTTCCACAAAACTCTTTCTTATCGGATTTCTACTCAATATAAGAAATATATTTCCCAAATTTCAAATCTGTTGGTTCTATTGTTCAAGAACAGGATCTTTTTATTTATAACCCCTCGTAAATCCCTTGGGAGTTAACCCTTTTTAAATTCGTTCTTCAGGGATCTTTACTCAACAAAAGAATCATGCTTCACAAATTTCAAGTCTGTAGATCTAATGGCATAAAAACTGGAGTTTTTTTAAAAATTTCTAAAACTCCTTTTTTCCCCTTGCGGGAGATTTCTGCAGAACAAGTTCTTAGCGGATCTCTACTCAACAAAAGGAACATACAGAGAAATACGTTTAACGCGAAAACGGTTAAGACGAAATATCGGTTAACACGAAATAATAAAAAAATCCCGACAAGCTACTATCTATTTTCCTGTGTTTTTTTCTCTTAACGCGAAAAGATTTCCTTCACTTAATAAAATGTTTGAGAAAGTTTCTGTATTATTGGATTGTTTCACTGTATCATCGAAAGAATTCGTTGCAGTAGAAGACGATAATGTGTGTACATCCCCAATTATGGAAAACAAAGACAATTTGGAGTTTGTTCAAAGAGTTAAAAAAATATCATTGATGCAGATTTCGAAAACGAAAATGAGATGAATAATACACAGCTCCTGTTCCCACGTCATCTGAAATGAGGAACATCATGATAAGTACACGCAGCTATAACGCACGCTCCAGTGATGAAATGAATAACAAAAGGGACGCGACATCAAATAATCTGTTGACAATTTGATGCTAAAAAAGGCAATGCAAAGAAAAAGGTCAGATTATTTTTCAAAAACTCAATAAATGTTTTGTTTTTCAGAACCTTTGAATATTTTTTATCGAATTTCATTGTGAATGTTTTTGTTTCATTGATTTTTATTAAATACATGCATCTATACATATCTATGTAAATAAAAGGTGCTCTAATACACTTAATTTTGGTAGGATGCATATATATTTTATGCAATATCCTATAACACGAAATTCTTTTAACACAAAATATACTTCAGTCCCCTCAGTTTCGTGTTCAACGATTTTCATTGTACTTATCAAATTTCAAGTCTGTGTGTCTAATAGTTTCCCAGATTTTGTGATGAGTGAGTAAGTATCTTTTCTTTCCTATTTTGAGATAAGCAAATAAATGAAGTTGTAATATAAAAAACACCCCAAATGATAAAAAAAGTTTCAAGGTCGCGCTCGCTATGTTTTCTCTAAATTCAAGGTTCATTGATCACATTTGGCAGAACATCCAATTTTATATATCGTTTTTCCCCAGTAGAAAACAATTCTAAGCTTTTTTTAGTGAGGAATTTTATCCATTTTAATTTGCTGCACTAAGAAATATAATAGATTTGTGTTTAACCTTTAATCCAGGAGCAGGCGCGCACTCGATACTAACGTTAATGGTCACGCTGGGTGACTGAGTCACCTAACCCTTTTTTATAATTATTTTTATTGTACACGATAAAAATCGTAATTCCAGTGAATAACTTAACTAAGAGAAAGTATACTTAACAACTTTTAAGGACTTTTCAATTTTTCTTTGATAATTTGAGGAAAAATACCAATCAAACTGAACCAAGAAGTTTCAAATGTGAGTGACTTTAATAAAGGATACACATCTCAGGCACTTTTCGTTAACATTACAGGAATGTTATTTGCAGGCAATGCTGTCACATTTTTTTTCAAGTTATTGTAGTCATATTGTCCAGTGATGATCGACAAATAACATATTGAACTTATTCCTGCTTGTGTCTTTTTGACAGTGCGAAGTGTGTTTTGGTTTCATATGGCTCACTTAAGATTTTATATTTTTCTTGATGGAGTTCTTTAGGTAGCATTTGAAAATTTTCCTTTCAACTTAAACGTTTCATGTTCGTTGCTTTTCCCAAATTTACTTTCATTATCATGATTAATATACATTATTTTAACAGGATCTTCCCTTGCTTGATTATTTTCAACTTCCTTCAATAGAGATCACAGAGGCCTATTTCTTTTTTTACATTCTGCTCATTTACATTTATAAACCATAAAAAGTAGTACAAAACAACAATCAAAACCACTAAGTCGTTTACAGGGGAAAAATATAGCATGTTCATAGAAAATATTTTGGAACAAAAGTGGTCGCGTGGGGTACTCAGTCAAAATAAGTACCTTAAGATTGTAAAAGACGTTTGCCTCCCCCCAAAAAGGAAAACTGACAAATATATTTAAGTTCCCATGAAGACTGTCATATAGGAGGATATGCCAGGGTCATTATAGTAACAAATAAACAGTTTTCCCAGAATTAACGATTTCATAAGACTGGGGTGATTCTGTGCCTCACACATCCCGCTCCCGGGTTAAGAACTAACTGGACCCAAACTCACATATATTACGATCTAAATTAGATAATGAATTACAATGTAAAATAAAATTTGTAACTCTTTTCATTGTTTCAAATCATAAAACTCATGGAAAGTATTTATTATATCTCTTTATGAAACCAACAACCTATTCTTCATTATTAACTTCCAAAGGCAAAAAAATTTAAATACACCGTCCTTCAAACTGTCAGTAATCTGAATAATTTGAATTGAGATTCGGAAGTTTAATCTTGATGATCAATAGTGGAAAAAAAAAGATAACCGAAACTTAAATGACAAGCACGCTTAGATGAAATGACACCTTCATAATCATGATGGATCTTCATAAAGAATAAAACTGCAGTTGTTCAACTTTGTTATCATTCGAAGAAACGTACCATTACGATTTATATTTTTTAATTATTTTTTGTTCTTCAAAACTTGCTTCTTAAAGTGTTTATGTTACACGTAGAAGAGGTCAAGCACTGAAAGCACATTAAAATGTCTTCCATGCATATATCAATCGCGAAGTTTTGTGACTGTGAAAAGTGAAAACTTATGAATCGAAAAAAAGAACATTTTTTTTTCCAAAATGGCGGATATGATGGATCACGTCTGGCGGCCATTTTGTCTTGTGGCGGAATTCAAAGTTGTTGTGAGATGGATAATCTGTCTAAGTTGTTGGATCGCTGCACACAAAGTTTACTATGTTGTTTTCTTTCTTTTCCAGAATGATACATATAATTTGTTTGCTATAAAAGCATGTGCAATTATTTACGATTGATTAATTTTACTTTGTTTTTAGAACGTGATTATGTAATTAATTTGACAAGAAAATATATTCTAAAAAATAAAGTGAGTACGTTAAGACAATCTGGCTGAAGAGATGAATTTCTCGTACAATAATTATACGCGCATTATTACATTATTTTTCGAATTTACGTAAGCAGAATTTAAATGATAGTAAGGAAAAAGGTAAATTAAGTCAAATTAATATTGTTTTCAATAATAGCCTTCTCTTTTGGCTTACGTTCAAGTACTAGCTGAAAAATAGAACACGAAGAAAATATTGAGTTGTAATTAAGTAGTTAATTCAAAAAGGCCATGAAAAGATTGCTTTAATAAGGTTCTGTTAAAACATTGATTTTACCCATTTATTAAAACATAATTTCCTTGTTATTATTGACAAAAAAAAAAAAAAATTCTAAAGTATCGTAGACCAGTGCGCAACCATCCCCGCGACCGGTCAACGTTTGAAATTTTTACCGGGCCCCACTGAGGTGAAAAGTTGATTTTTATATTTTTGACTTTTTGATTTAAAAATTTTTAATTTCAATTGTATTTAATCGAATTGAAAAAAAATATGCTACATCAAAAATGAATATTTGATTTAACAAGGAAACAAAGTGATTTTCATGTAGCTCAAATCCAAGAAAAATATACCACAGTAAATAAAAGGGAAAAAAAATTTTAAATTTTTTTGTGCAGCCGTACCGGTCCCGGACCGGGGGTTTGGGAAACTTCGTAACCGAAACTGGCATTTTATTCTCCCCCAAATTTCATGAAGATATTTTTGTCGTTTTTAAAAAAAACTTTTTTCGGAGTAAATTTAATTTAACTGGTGTTTCAAGTTATAATTAACAAAATAAAAAATATAAATGCTTATATTCCTTTTTGTTTTTTTAAAATTTTTTATTAATGTAAAAAAATATTTGCATAAGCATATTTGAAAAGTAAAATTTTGCAATTTAAAATGGCCTTTTATCTAATGGGTAACACACAGATTGAGTCAAAAACAGTAAATTTTTAAGTATATCTAATTGAATCTATTTGTTGCGGTTTATCAATCCGTAAAGGATTTGGTGTTAGTTTATTAGACTTTAAGTAACAAAGTGTCTTTTAACCTTGAAAATGTTCCCCTGTCAATGATTTTTGATGCAGAAAATTAGCTGTGAATGAGCTTTTAGAAGTAAACTTGAAGGTATCCGACTACGTTCGGAATCGTGATTTTAAAAAAGTGCATAAATGGATAATTTTCATGATATTTAGTGTCATTTAGATTAGAATACATGTGTAAAATTGTTTTAAGGACATTTCGACAAAATTTTTTTATTTAAATAAAACATTTTGGCCAAAAATTATCTTAGAATAACCTTTTTTAAAAATGTTCTCCTTTTATAAAAAATGCTTCTAAAATAATAATATTTTGTGTGTGTGTGCTTATGTAAAGTAAAGACTTCTCCAGGGAGTCTGAACTATTTTTTTTTGAAAAATTCACATTATTTTTAGAGTTACAACCCATTGAAATAATTATCGGCGTTTTTTTCTTAAAATTTCTCCCCCCTGTTGAAGTAAAATATGGATAAATTCACTTCTAAGTTATATATTTCAAAAATTCTTGTTGAGCCTCTGTACAGAGGTCTGAGCTATATACCGGCAAAATATTATTATAATAGAAGCATTTTTCACAAAGGGAGAATATTTTGAAAATGGGTCATTTTATGTTCATTTTTGTCAAAATATTGTACTTAAATAATTTTTTACTGTAGTAATATTCTTAAAACAATGTTATATACATTTTTTAATATAAGTGACACTAAATATCATAAATATTATCCATTTATGCGCTTTTGCAAAATCACCGTTCCAAACGTAACTGGATACCTTTAATTAGGACAAAGGAAATGCGGTTAAAAAAAGTTACTGCAATATTTGATGAAAATCTTCTTCATTTCAATTTAGAAACTTATCAGAATCTGTTTATTCGAAAATGATATTCAAGGAATTATTGTCAAAGTATTTCCAATATCAATTTGTAAAACATTGATTGAAAAACAGTTCAGTGACAAAATAATGAAACTTTGAGATCATATACACTCCTTCGGAATTTCGAAAGCCAAATTACGAATTCTCGGAGAAAGAAGAAATGAAGCACATAAAAGGCCAAAGAATATAAAAAAAGCATACATAAGAAAGAGAATTTGTGGAACTCCCTTGCTAGATTCACAGAAATCGAAAGAAAAATCTTGCTTCCCAATTTAAAGATGTAGACATTACCCGTCGATTCTATTATTCAAAAAGTATTGTTTTCCGTGAATCCATCGGAAAAACAATTTTTAGATGTCATGAAGGATTTGTGGCACAAAATTCACGGAATCGGATAACAATATTTGGAAAGAGAAATGTATCTTTTTTATACAGAGCTGTCCAAAATTGTTATTTCCGATTCAAGTGACAAATTTTTGTGTTGTTTGACGTTAACTACATTTATCAAATTTTCTAGTAACTTATTTTATGCTTCTGGAACTACGTTAAATCGAATTAAAGGAAGGTGATTGTTTTAGTTACTTAGTTACAACTTCTAATATAAAGTAAGGAAATGAAATAGTTGTTTTCATGGAATCAGGATACAGTTGGTCTCAACAAGAGAATTACGAAAACAATCCTGAATATGGAGTAACATAACTATTTATTAATGAATCCATTTAAACGTACTTTTAGTCATAAAATACATACTAACAACAAAGTAGTTTAAAAAATGGATTTACATTACTACAATGAATTTACACTCTGACAGAGATTGCGGTCATTTCCATTAATTTAAAACTCTGAAGCTTTTAAGGTATAGTCATAAGCAAACAATAAAGCTTTATGTTAGTGTATATACTTATTCCACCTGATCGTAATTAACTTCAAACCGAGGCCCACGAAATTCATCCTGCCGTGGGGGTTATAGTAATACGTTTGTCCTTTTTGCTGCAGCTTTGAGCACCTTCCCGGTGACAACACGATTTCCTTCCGTTCTACCCCAATTTTGACAGAGAATATCGAGTTGGTCCAGATTTGGTATAGTCCCTTCGGGGGCGAGCACTTTAAAGTCCTGTAACTGTGAGCGAAGCTCGTACTTAAAACTTGTGCAAAAGTTTGAATTCAATTTGTGGTATCCCCTCCGTTGCGTATACCCTCTCTCCATTATCCACGCGACCTACCCTAAGGGAATGAAGGATGCACCACTAAACTCAGTCAGAATAAAATCAGTTTATTCTGATCTTAATTTATATATAATACAACGACAATACTAGTCTAGGAGGATATTGATCAAGAGTGAGTAAACGCTAAACGTATTACTGATAATTAGCGCACTTAACAACTGAATCTATATTTATGTATTAATTCCTAACTCAATGTGGTATCCGTACTATCCTTATAGTTTAGATGAACTAGCTTACCGCTATTTCCTGGGTAAACATCTACGGTCCGTAAAACGTCAATTCAACCTTTAATCTGGGTGGCTCTGGCTTAGGCAATGCTCCGCTGGTCTCGGACCCACTTTTGGCTTATCTACACCGGCACTGTTAGGCCAACTCCCAGAATGAAGACTTCTCTTTTAGACTTTATCTCACTTCACTTAGCTTACTTAGCGTGCAGAGCTTCACTTAGCGATCCTCGCGAATGCTAACCTTCCAATATATATGATTCCTAATTTGCATAAACACGCTCTCTTCTTGGGTTAGTTGGAAAGAATTGCCATTCAGGCCCCAAAGAAATCCCAAGAGGACAATTAGTGGAAATACCGATAAAGCCCCGTCACAAATTTTTTTTTGTTTTGTTTTCTTCAGTGAAATGTTTCAAATAGTATCCCAGCAAAGCATTTTCATCTGTAAATTGTTCTTGAGTTTTTAGAATGGAATTCAGAAAATTGTTAGCAACCCATAGATTTTGATTCTCCCTGACGAATATCGAATCAAATATTAAACAAAATCAACACAAGAAGTTTACATATCAGGTCTGTGATTTGTTTCTTTGATTTACTAATTAAAGTAGTTTTACGATTGGGAAACTTACATACTCACATAGCATATTAAGAATGACATAGAAATTTTTTAGTAACCTGATTAATTAGAAAAACTCTATAGATTAAGAGATGCAACTAAAATTAGTCTCAATATGAGGCAACAGAAAATAATTTTCTACAGAAGTGAGAAATAAGGCAAGTTATGACTAAATTAAATTGATGCGAAACATATAATTTCTAGATTAGGTAACGCAGCATCTTCGTTTGCGGTAAGATGAACTGCAATAATATTTCCTGTACAAGGTTGCAACAACCTTCTAGAGGTTGTTGGTGTTTGGGGGTTTGCACGCAAAGATGAGTCATAGCAAGTTTTAAACGCAATTTTATCTATCCCTTTATTTAATCAAAACAACCTAAGAAAATAACTAGAAAATAATTAGCAAATAATTAGAAGAGCAACGCACGGCTTAAGGCTACTAACATATAATTAATGTTTATTTAACTTACTCTTGGAGCACTCTGGACTCCTATGCATCAATTCTCCGTAATTATCTTGCTTCAAATATACGATCTCCGGTCGTTTATCAAGTCCACAGTTTAATCACTTTTAATCTCCAATTATCAACTACCGACCATCCATCGACTAATATCGTGTACCCAAATGCCAACGCTCAAATAGAACAACTCATTTAAAAAAATCCCGTTTTCTTCTTCTAGGAGAATTTTTCAACAGAACTTGCAGTTAAAAACAATTTTATCCAAGAGGATTAATGGAAGGTTCACCAATAGACCCGTTACAAGGTAAAATTCCTCTTAAACTATCTAGTCTACTGCACCTGGGAATAACGTTATATATTAAACTATCAGTTGTAATTCACTTCAATTCTTATCGTATTTGTGTAAGTATTTTCGGAAAATAAACGGGGTATAGTTATAAGAAGCAAATTATATGGAAAATAATAAAACAATTCTAAATGAAGTAACCCCCCCAAAAAAAAAGGCAAATCTATATTGTGAAGTTTACAAGGAACACTGAATAATTTATTAGCAAGCATGCAAGGCTGAATTAGAACCCCTCTACGGAATAAAAAAATGCATATTCTATTTTAAAAGATTGTGTGTTACAATGCTTCCAAAAATCAGCTGGTCCCCAAGCTTTGAGATTATTTTTTTTATTTTTTCCCGTTTTTTAAATCTATTAAAAAAACCAGCTATTGTTCGGTAACTTTTAGTCTGAAATTTGTTAGACTACTTTATCAGCGTACTTTTTTTGACAATTTTGGGGGGTTTTTATATTTTTAAAGTTTTTCCAACGCTTTATTTTCAATTCATGTAAAAGAACCATCAGGAAAAAGAGAGCTTCAAAAAATTTAAAGGTTTCACATAATAAACTTTTTTAAAAGGGTCGCTTGTTTGGGATACGGTTGTATCATGCAATGAGCTAAATGTTATTTTGGGCTTTCCCACAGTCATAACAAATTACGTACAAGAAGCTTTTATTCTTAAGTTTTTTAAAAGGGTTTAAAAGCCATTTTTTTTTTGGTTTTTTTCATTTTTAGTTTAAAAAAATATTTAAAATTAGAAATAAAGTTTTAAGAAATAAAATAAGAATGTAAAAAATAGAAAATTCCAAAGACATGAAAGTTATTTTATTATGATAAGAACATAAATTTTTAACGACAAACACATATATAAACTTCCCATTTGATTTGTTGACAGTTATGGAAAAATCTTCAAGCCCTCATTATTAGAAAAAATAATTAACTAATCTTTAAATGTTTTCAAACAGCTTTGATGACCATTCAAATTTTTGTCATTTTTGTAAAATGTATTTTTTTTTTATGTACAGAGAACGTCTTTTTTCCTTTAATCCGAGGTCAAAATCCACCCATTTTTGTCAACTACATGTACTGTATAGAATACTTTTTTTGAAAGATTTAAAGGCGAAAAGACTTCAATAAAACCACAGGGGGGAGAACCCAATTTGTCCAACGACCCAGGGTTTCGAATACGATGAAGAAGATGTGATGGACGCGATGCAGAAGTTGGATTTCAAACCCAAATGATTTGGGGTTGTATTTGTGAAAATGACCCTGTCCAAAACGGATAAAGATAAGGACAACAACAACAAAAAGAAAGTAGAAGGTCCATCAAAAGCTGACGCTTTTCGCGTTAGAGAACATGGGGAAAAGTAGAACAAAATCAGAGTGCTTCCTATTAAACGCGTCAAGAGAATCAGAGACCTTCAGCGAAAAAAAGAAGGTGTAAAAGGGAAGGAAAAATAAGTGATTATTTTCCCAATAAAAGGAAAATTGGACTTTTCACCTATTTTTCTTTTCTTTACTACGTTTTCCCATTTATGATTTTCAATATTTTCCCCTATATCAGGGCCTTCGAAAATCCATATCCGAACAGGTCCGGGCCCAATTGATTCGGAAAAACGACGCTCTACTGTATTATATATTAAAATATTTTTCCTTTAATACTAAAATGTCGATCTTTTTTTAATCATTTTAAATAATGTTTATATTATTCCTTATTTTATTCACCACGATATTTATTATTTTTCAATGGATTTATTTAAGGTATCCAACTACGTTCGGGAAACCCTGATTTGAAAAAAGGGATAAATGGATAATTTTATGATATTTAGTGTTACTTTGATTAGAAAAAGTATTTTTTTTAAGAATATTATACAAAATAAATTATTTAAGTACAATATTTTGATAAAAATGAAAATAAATGACCAAATTTTTAAAATATTCTCTTTTAGAAAAATTGTTTCATAAAATAAAAATTTTTTTTTGCCGGTATATATAGCTCGACTGACAGAGGTCAACTAAATTTTTTGAAATTATGCAGAAGGGTTTTTTCCATTTTTCAAACAAAGGGAGAAATTTTTAAAAAAAAAGCTTTCGGCATTTCCCTGTTTTCGGGTGCGGTATAGCCCGTTTTGTGGTCGTTGCGGACTCGAGCCCCAGTATCATTGAAGAAGACCTGCCTAGTACAGAGGTGGGTTCAAAAATGTTGTGGCCCCCTCGTAGGGGGAGGAATTTGGGGGTTCAGTTCGGTGACATCCCGTCCTTGACCATGGTTAAATTTTGAGGCCCTTTGCCGTATCCAAAAACGTTGTTTACGGGGAACAATAAAAAAAACACTCACTCACTCGAAACTCCTTTTTAACGCAGAATCTAACAAGTAATATATATAAAAAGGAAAATCCTACTAAGCGACAAAGCAAATTTGGTTATTCTGTTATTTTTTATTAAATGGAAATATTAATATAAATAGGTGTATACCTATGACAGAATAACAATATTAAGTGACAAAATTGAAAGCGATTTTCCTTGCAATTTTCCATTTTCCTTTCTATATAGGGTGTTGGGTTATTTTTGTATTTGTTTGTTTGTTACTATTTATTCATTCATTAAATTTAATTATTCAAATAAAATAGTATAGTAAAAAAGGAATCACATTCTCAGAAATCAGGCTATCTCAGGTGGGATTCGAACCCACGACCTTTGGATTAGAAGTCCAAAGCGCTATCTATTGCGCTAAAGGGAGGCAACGAACGATTTTCCTTTCTATATATGCTGTTGGACTTATATTTTTGTTTGTTACTATTTATTCATTTTTTGATTTAATTAATGAATTTTATACTTTAAAAAATTGTATTAACATCAAGTGTCATCCACTACAAGTTTAAAAATGTATTTGAACTTGAATGGATAGAAAGTAACTATTGAAAATTTGAATAAGTATATATATTATATATGGGTAAAAGTGCTAAAAGTAAATTCAGATCTTTCATGCCGTTTAATATACACCATTTGATATTTTGAGAAAAAGGGGAAGACAAAATTTAAATTTTTTAAGCTACACCAACTTATAAATTTTACCTACATATTACAGAATCTGTCAAAATGGATAGCAACCGGTGTATCATTTAACATTTAAAGTAAATTACATAACATCTCCAAATTGGTAAAAAAGTTTGCATTATGTAGATAATGTAACTATTATACCATTCTTCTACCACCTGCCGCGTTTCTCATTTAAATTATATTCATTAATAATCGAAAGTAGCTCAGCATTTGCATAAAATGAAAAGAGATAATACTTTATTTTTTAACTCCCTTTCCTTCACAAAAGGAATATATAAAAATATTATACCCTTTTCAAACCATTCACAATATAGATAATATATTCATAAATTCATCCCTCTTTTCGTATTAATTAAGATATAGAAAAAGTCGGATGGTCAGGAAAATGATACATGCAAGCGAAATATGTTAATTTCGAAATCCTAGGAAGACAGATTTTCTTTTGTACACCCCCTTTTCACATTTCTAAAAAAAATGAATATAAAAAAATTTTACGGGGGAAAGATGGCCTTTATGCAACAATTACGTTTTAGAAAAAAATATGGTGTTTCTCCCATCTTGAGTAACAATGGCTGGGTCACATTACAATCCATATTGTGTCTTCGATACGGTTTTCAATAATCTCTATGGGTGCGAAAGAATATTGAGTTGAAAAAAATGAAGAAGTTCTCGCTTCCCTCTCTGACAAAATTAATTTCAAAACCCTTGGAAAAGTAGTACTTTATGCTGTAAAAATAAGTAATGTGTATTTACTTATTTATTTCTACAGTTGAGCAAATAAGTTACGTGGGTGTTATTTTAAGATTGCAAACTGTGAGGTACGAAAATATATCCTTGAAGGGTTGAAAGGGATGCGAAATAAATCGAACACCTACGTTTTACGTTTTGTAAACGGTTGAATGCGTAAGAGTGATCCGCAAGAGATTTAAGTGCTGTATATCTGCAATATTATAAGAATTTTCAACATACTTTTCTTACGAATAAGAGCTAAAAAGTTAATATGAGAAATGAATTCAAAATTAAAAAAATTAATTTAAAAATGAAACACAGCGATAAAAAAACAAAGTATTACGCTTTACAAAATTTCCCAGTGGGAAAGGTCAATATCACAAACAGAAAGAAATTTTCAAATAAAATCAATAATTACATTAAAAATATAAATGAATCCGTATTATGGCTTCAACTTTAGTAGTGTTTTGTGTAAGTATAGAATAACATTTCTGTGTAGTAGATTATTATTATGTCACATTATTGTTGAATGCACTTTGCCGCCTTACTAGAATATGACTTGCTACTATTTTCAGCAAATCTTCATGTAAAGAAATACCAAATGGCACAATAATAGATTCTCTCCGCAGTTTTGCCAGCCATCATGAGTTTCTAACTCCTATCTCTTTACGACAGTGCTTCTCAAGCTTTCAATATTTGCGACCCAATATTCAATCATACTTTTCATTGCCCTCCCCATACAATAACAACGTATTGCGTGTGTGTGAATTCAATAGTACTATTCTTTGACGCTAAAGCTACAATACGTCTTTCCGCAAGTACAATCCTTTCTGTGCACTGCTATCTTTAAAATTATTCCGAAGGCTTTGAAACGCAATAAAAGGACATTGGTATTGTTTACGAAGGATTTACGTATTTCAGAGGATTTGCTTATATTGTTTCTTTTCTCCCCCTTTCCCAATACATCATATACCTACATGGAAAGCGTGGCATTGGGAAGCGAATCGCTTAACTTTTAATCGGAAGTTAAGGGATTAATTATAAACTGTATAAATTATCGAAATAAGTGTTATTTTTTGTATGTAATTTTATATATGACAAGGTTATGGGGGTCACGGTAATTATTAAACTTGTTTTTAACTTAACATTGTGTAAAATACATTGTGCAGTACTGATACATTTATAAGTGTGTTACATCAGTGCAAATGAGAGTACTTTATTTTTTATTATGTCAAAATGTATTTTTTGTTTGTTTACTTTTAGTAAATTAATCCTTTTTCAATAATCTTTTGTTTTCAACTTTTCAATATGCTTGCCCCTTCTCCCCTTGTAGAGTTATCGTACCCCCAGGGGAGCACGCCCACAGTTTTATTTAGAAACACTGATTTACGATGAACAAAAGCTTAAGATGCTCTCGTTGTGTGTGAAGTCATTTAAACAAAACCAAATATTTCACGAGAAATATTTCTAAAAATTCGGCACTTTGTGCCATACGGAATGTTACAAAGGGCTGACAAAGATACATGAAAGACGAAAATATTCTTCAACATAATATGCTATAAATCGAAATATAACTATAGCAAGAAGAAAAAAAAGAACTTCTGGAATATCAACATAATTTAAAATTAATTCTCTGTAATTGCTGAAGTGGTTGGAATACTTAAGAAGGAAAATATACACGCAAAAGAATTAGATTAGCGTACAAATTTCCTTGTAATTATAAGTGATGGATAAAGTTTTAGGTTTCCATTAAACTTAACTAGTTTACCCTTTTGTCAGAATTAAGATACAAAAATAATTAAGAGAGTTTTCCATAATTAAAATCAATTCTTTAGCAAAATTACAATGATAAGGTTAGTCAAACGTCCGGAAATGCCAACGTGGGATATTAGCCGGGAAAATTATTAAAATAAAATTTTCTGTTGCTCTTTCCAGTGATTGGGCAATGCCACCAAAGGCCTTAATTAAGAGGGATTGTGTGTGTGGTTATAATGCATATAAGGCCAAATGATTACATTGTATTCGCCAATTTGCAAAATAATGATGATAAAGCATTTACAAAGGAGCTTAGGAATATTAGTGCAATTAACAGTTATATTTCAATACGTATGGAACAACTTACATTTTATAAAGATAAATATTTCAATAATTAATATAGTAAATTTGAAATTCTTATTTAAAAAATGATGCTTAAAATTGCTAATTTAAACTGCTGAACTACATTTTTTTAAAAATGTCTTCGATTAATTCTGAAGTACCCAACCTTAAAAGTATTTTAAGAAAAGTTATCTGAAATATTCAAATAAAATACGCTTTCTGAATTTATTACATATTAATTTGATAATTGCTTTTTTTTTTACCACAAAAGAGAAACTTTCCGTAATAATTATATGTAAATACGTGGTCTATACTTTTTTTTCTTTTAGTAATATAATTTGGCTTAAAGAGGAATCTTTTCGATGAGTATCATTACAAAGCTTTGAGGTTTAGCACCATATACTACTTAAAAATGAATAAATATTCACTGAATTATATATAATTATATTAATGCTACCTAGAAACAGCTCAGCTTTTTTATTTTGAATGTTAACAATGCAATTCAATGGATTTTTGTCATTCCCATTTTAAAGAGAATGTTTGTTATGTAAACATTTTAAGGTACAATTGCAGAGTCATGGCTCTTAAAATGTGAAAAGCATTTTTATGTTTCCCGTGTGTTACTATTTAAAAAACTTTCGCTTAAATTGAATTTTTTAAGTTCAATGAAAACTGGTTTTATCAGAAAAGCTTTATAATTTTCTGATTTTTTAAAGTTTTCTTTATGCAATATTAGATTTTCTTTAGACGTATGGTGTTTACATTACTGAAAAGGTTACTAATTAGAATACTCAAGAAGTTTAACAATGCGCGGTTGTGTTTTTGTCAGAAATTCCAAATACAACTTACAAAAAACTGTTGTTATTAATATTAATCATAAACTTACCTTCCAGGACCACAGTTATATTAGAAAAATTTGCTTCTCCCCATATCAAAACTTGTATAATAATAGATGGTATTTATTTTACTACACTAAAAAAATTGTTCTAATTGTTGAAGTCGTGTTTTTTATATTAAAAGGGAAATAAAAGGCAGCAAAAATTTACCACAAAAACCTTTTTAAAGTCAATATGAAGTATGTTGTTTACTGTCTTGTAGTATCAGAAAAATACCCAAAATCTGAAAAAAAAACTACCACTAACTATCTCTAACAACTGTAATTATTTTTCACTTATAACTTATTCATAACCAACAGCAATATTTTACATCTCATTAAGAATCATTACAAAATCAATATTAATGGAATGAGAGTGGGTGATCAGTGTTTTATTAACTGCTATGGTATGTGGTATTGCTTGAATTTTACAGAATAAAAAAAAGAATCCTGAAAGCATCTTTGGAATTAAGTCACGTTTTGATGATTTAACTTTTGTTTTGAATTTTCCCCTAACAAAATTTCCCCTAACTGTGACCTTTGAAACCCCCAAAAATATTATGTGGTAAAATTTTTTTTTTTTTGGTGCTGAATTATTTAGTGCTACTTATTTGAAGGTTTTCAGTTCACAAAATATTGGACTCATATTAATATTTTGCCTTTTGTTTTTAAAAATTGGCCCCAGACGGGAAATTTTTTCAAAAGGGCGTCAAGGTTGAAAGTCCATTATTTTCGTGTCATACCCCAATACACCCCAAACGTATTCTTTTGACTTTGTCGATCGTCGGGAAAAAAAACCCAGTAAAAAATAAATCATTGAATAAATAATTAACATCAATTAATGAAAATAATTATTAATAACAAATACTTAATTATATTTTAAGTACTATATAACTTAACTCAGTGGCGCAACAGCCCATGAGGGCCAAGGCCTATTATGCAGACTTTTAAAATCATGGAAATAAAATAATAACAGCATAAACATCTTTAGTACATGTTGTGCATAATTTAAGTTGTAAAACTGAGCACGGAATTAGCTCTAAGGTGTGTGTATTTATTTTTTTATAATTATTAAGGTAAAATTTTATGAAATATTGATTTTTCATTTGTTTTCTTCTATATATTAGTAAAATCAGTATACTTTTTAATTGTTCTACATTTTTGGGGAAATTTCTTTTTGGAAAAAGCTTTTTTAAAAAAACTATTATTTTATAAATTTTTCAGATTCGAGAATATTATAATATACTATTCAGGGAAATAAAAACTTAAAACCCCATATTTCCCCCATGCGGTTTTGATCTTATACTATCTTTAAAAAAAACCCTAAGGCTTTTTTGATAAAAATGGGGAGGGAATTTTTTTATAAATTTTTAAAATGTATTTTTTTATAAAACTGTGTGTATGGAATTAGCTCTAAAAATAAGAAAAAAATTTTTTTTAAAAAAATTTCAAAATCAAAATTGATGTTTTTCGGGGAATTTTTTGTATGTTTCAAATTTAAAAATTAATAAAAATTTAAATTGAGTAGCTACATAAAAAAACTCTTTTAAGGTTTATGGAAGTATTTTAAAAAGGTTACTTAAAAATTTTGAAAAGAAAAAACATTTTTTTAAAAAAAGGCAAAAATTTTTAAAAAATTTAAAAAAATTTTAAAAAATTTTAAAACAAACATTTTCAAAAAATTTTTGCTTTTTTTTATTGACATTTTACTTAATAATATCCCTTTAAAAAAATAAATTAAAACCGAATTTCAAAAATTAAAAATTAAAAAATTGTAAAGATGGTACCCATTTGCCTCTTAATTGAGCGTTATGATGCTATTTCAATCATATTATCTTTTAATGTTATCACCCGTGTGGCGTTCAACTTCTACCAATAAATATAACATTCGTTCACAAAATTATACTTTTTGTCGGAAGTAAATTTTCTTTTTTGTCACTTTTATTGCGCTAATTTAAAAAACAACTATTTATTTTTCTCTGTCATATTGCTTTTTAGCTATGTTTTACTAAAGATTTTTCGTAATTGTGAAAAAAATTATTTCTTTAAATTCTCTCGTAAAACTGTTTTATGCGCAAAAAATATACATTCTTTTATTCACTGAATATGTCAATAAAATATAGTTAGTTATCAAATAACTTAAAGATTTTTTTTAAAGAAAAAATAATTATTTTTTTCACCAAAATGTCATTTTATCAAGTTTAATGTTTAGAGTTAAAGGAAAAAATAACGCCCCTCCTTTCGGTTTGTATTTACTTAAAAAACAAAATTTTAAATTGCTTTTCTTTTTGCCTACATTTGCTTTTGAAGTTTATGCTTAATATTCCTGCCACACATTTCAAAATAATTTGAAATATAATAAAAAATAAATTGAAATAATAAGCATATTGTTAATAATTGCAAAAATAACCATACGGGATAGGGAAAAAAGGATATCACGTTTACTTTTCATTTTTTAAAAATTTTTTTTTTCCCGACCCTCCCATAAAAACCCAACATTTTGATTCCCTTTTTTTCGTTTAACTTAAAAACTCGGAAAAAAACTTTTATAAAGAAACCTGAAAATATACTTCATCACATTTATTTAGAGGGTTTAAAACCTCCCCGGGTTGAAAAAGTTGAAAATTTTTAATTTAAGGGACCCCATCTTTAAAAATTGCTTAAGCAAAATATTAATAAATAAATGAAATCTTTTTTATAAAAAGAGGAAATAAAATTACAAAATTCAGTTAGGAAACAGTTAAGACGTGAATTGCAACTATGTTCTACCCCACCTGAATAATCATTCAAAGTATACAGGAAGAAATTTTGTTTGCATTTTATTAGAATACAAAAAGGAAACATGTTTTTACTGAAGGGAAAATAATACCAACAAAGGGAAGAGTTCGTGTCCGAGGTAACACAAAAACAGAAGCGCAGAATTGCTATGATGAAACTAAAATGAATTGCACTTCGAAGAGATTTTATCAAAATTCGCTTTTTAATTTTTTTTTTTTAAATTCAATTTTGGGGCGAATTTTCATAGTTTTGGCGATAGGATATCGCGTCTATCTTTGAATCCTCAAACATTTTTTATTTTTTTTGGTTTTGCAAAATTTTTTTTTGGGAATTTTTTATTTTTCTTTTTCCTTTTTTCTTCTTTTTTTCTTTGGGAAAAGTTACAAAAATTTTTTTCAAATTTTTTTATTTTTAGTTCACCTTTCCTCCCCCTTTTTTTTTTATCTTTTTTCAAATTTTAAATTGTTTAAAAAAATGCTTTTTTATTCATTTATAAAATTCAAAAAAATTGAATTTGGGTGACACTTGATTTAATGCAGTTTTTTTAAATTTTTAATTCCTTTTAAAAATTTAAAATTTAAATTTAAATTTTAGTTTTAGAGATATATATTCAGTTGATATTATTTTCCTTTGATCAGCACCATTGGATAAAAAAAATTTTTTTTAAATTTGTGATGAAGATTTAAAACCCGATAAAGGTTTGTTACTTTCTCGGCCTTTTTCCCGGTAAAAATCCATTTTTTTAGGCCCGAAAGGGAAAATTTTTCCAGGAAAAAAAGATTTTATGCAAAAAAATTTAATAAAAAGGTGAATTTTGGTAAGGTATTATTTGCCTTAAATATTTGTTTGGGGAAATTTTTTTGGGGTTTAAAATAATTTTTTTGATCCTTTGAACAAAAAAAAATTTAAAAAAAAACTTTTATATTAAAAAAATTTGGAAATTTTTAAAAAATTTAATTTTTTTCATTTTTTGGAAAGGATTAAAAATGTAATTTTTTATCGGTTTTTTAAAATTGAAAAAGGTTAGTTTGATTTTATAATTTCCCCTTTTAAATTTTTTTAAATTTAAAATTTTTAAATTGGAATTTTTAATAAAAAAAGTTTTTCAAAAAAATTCAAATATTTCAATTTCCCCAACCCCTAGTTTTCACTTTCCCCTTTTTAAAATAAATTTATTCAATTCCCCCTTTAAATTCCCTTAACCCTTTTGGGTTTCACCTTTCTTTTCTCCTTCCCAATTTATAATTATTATAAAAAATCTTATTAAATTTTCGTCGTTTTAAAAAAAAATTTTTTTCAAACTCAAGTTTAAAAAAAATTTTTTGTTGTTGTAAAAAACACCCGGGTTTTCCCGCTTTTAAAATAATTCAAGGTTTTTAAAATAAGAAAAGTAACCCAAACCCCCAAAAAAAATAGGTCCAGTTTTTTTAAAAAAAAAGTTTGGGGGGTTTTCCCAAAAGGAATTTGGCTACGGTTGAAATTTGGGGAAATCCCAAGGGGGATTTGGGGGTTTTAATCCCAAAAACCGGGGTCCTTTAAATTTCTGGGGAAAGGGGATTTCTTTTTTGGGCCATTTTATTGGAACAAAAAAAGGTTTTAAATTTAATTTTAAACAATAAAAAACAAAAAAATGGGGGCCAAATTTTAAATAGAAAGAAATTTTTCAAAAAGGAAAAATAAATTTTTATTTTAAATAAAGTGGAAATTACAAAGGGTTTCTATTTGTATAAATTGTAATTATTTAATAAAAAGTAATTAAAATAAAATTTTTCTTTGTTGGTCTGTGTAAGAATTGATTAAATTTTTTTTTATATTACTTGTTGTGTACAATTTGTTTCACGATAATTCTTGCTATTTATGATTTATACCAAGCTTTTACTTATAAACCAGTAGTAAATGACGTAATTGGTAAACTCTATATAATCACTCTAATTTGTTCTAAATCTAACTATCAAATTCAACGTAATGAATATTTGAATACAATATGTGTATAAACAATTTAACGAGTATTTCCCGAGTCAATCTCCGTTGGCATCCTTACTCGATTCAATTCCCAGGAATATTTAATTAAGACAACTGGCATTTGCTGGAATATTTGTTTTAGTTCCCTGCACGCGTTAATTCTGAATTCGGCAGTGAGGTCTTGATTTGCAACAGCTAATGTAGTCTCATAAAACGCTTGAAGGATTTACACATCACTGTTAGCTGTAAAATTCTAATAGGTAAAATAAGCAGAAAAGTTGTTGTGAATAGCAATTGTGATAAATATGATGTAATTATAAAAGATTTTTAAAAAAGATCAAGTTAACAAAGTACATCGAAATTCAATTTACGATGACCATTTATATAAATCTGTAATAAATGTGTATATTCTTCTATGTATTGTTGCTTTCTGTTCTTCTCTTGTATTTCATATGTTCCCAGGATAAAACACATAACGACAACAACAACAAGACCATTTAAAAGAAGGATACATAAATTGCATTAATTTCTCGCATATTATGGAAACTCTTGTGATAGAGTAGCAAAAATATTTCTTTCTATTAAAAAGTAAAGATATCAGAGAGATTTTTATCTTCGTCAAAGATACGCATAAAGATGAAATATGTATGGCAAAAATATTTTCCTGAAAATAAAAAAGGGAATTTCTCCCAAGAAATGTATTTAAAAAAAGTATAGTAATACCCCGAACTCTTACACGATAGGTGGGACTGAGTGATAACCGCGTAAGTCCAATTAGCGTAAGTCGGAGCACAATTTCGCGCGCGTATAAATACATATAAATTATTTTTATATGGGGCCGGAGACGAGAGAGAATAATAATTTAGGAAAAGAAATGCTGAATAACATCTTAGATGACACTAATACAAAATCCCAAACCGAAGTTATTTTGATGTAGAAAGTTTCATAAAATCTAACATTGCAGTTTGCCGGATCAAAGATTTCCTGCAAAATTTCATCGTATCATGCTAATATTTTTTTATTCCTTGTTTTGTTGAAAAATATGCTCATCATTAGAGTCTATATTTTTTAAAATTTATATCCTTTTTTCAATGAAACTGAGGCCATCTGTCAAATTCCCAACCGTCATTCGATCTTCAGGGCCGTTTCTAACGTCACCGGCGCTCTAGGCACTTTAAATTGTTTCGCCCCCAATTTCCAGAGCACCTCCTCCTTCTTCAGTTTTTACTTTGCCAGTTTTGGTTCAGGAGGTACTCTTTATTAGTTTTTGTCCTTTGGAGAGTCTTTCTATTATCCTGCACCTTTTTTTGGACCAACCGTGTCCTGGTGGAAAAGGATAGTGGCAAGTTTTTGCCACTCTAGTTCATTTTTTACCTTACGACATCAAGGACCCTCCTTCCCTTTGTAAATTAGTACAGTAAATTAATGAAATCGTTTCCAATTACAATATAGAGTACACGATATTGTATGAAATGTTTTCAACTTGTTTATTCTCATCTTTTTCTTCGCTTATCATTTTATTATATTTTACTTTTAGACATCCTTATTTTTTGTTGAGTCACTGCCATTGTACTTGTTCAACAAAGATTTTCTCTGAGTTTTGATCATTGCAAAATCGTTAATGACATCATTGCAACCAATATCCATTGTAATATCATTTTGGTACATAGCAACATCAAACTGTAAAGCATTTATTTTTTCCATAGTATATCTCATTTCAGTCTTTATTCTGTTAAGGGCAGAAATGCTTTTCTCATGATTCATTAGGCGGTGGTAAATTCGCTGCAATTTCATATTTTTTCTCTTTTATCACCCTCGATTTTTTGCGCCCTAGACATGTACCTAACGTGCCTAAGCGGAAAAGCGGGCCTAAGGACTCGTTCGTGCATTTCTGTGAGCTCATCAATTGTCAGTTCTTGATTGTGAGAGAATCCGATAGTTCTTGAACATCATCACTATCCATTTCTAAATTGATTTGCCTAGTAAGATCGGCAACTTCTTCAGTCAAATTGCCAATTTCACCAATTTTACCATTTTTTAACACCCTTTCATAAGCTTCACTTGTATGTAACGGAATCTTTGAACATTTTTACCCACTTTAAAAGGTCAGATTAATACGAAATTTTGTTCACTTGTCCAGGACCAATGACAATACAATAATATAATAATTTTGTCCCATTGTCCTAAACAGGATCATCAGGAATAACGATTTCCCATTTTTAGATCCCATACTGCATCTGACGACTAATTTCAGATCCCATTTCCAGATTTGGCGACTAAAAGATTAAGTTACAACTTAGTTCAATTAACTAAAAAGGGATTTTTTTTAGTTTTTTTTTAAACTGTAATTTATTTTTCTCTAACAAAAGAAGAATCGACGAGATTTGGGATTGCGTAACAATGGGTTCGTGTAAAGTCATGGGTGGTAGCGTATAAGTCGAAGATATTACTATAAATATATTCTTTAGAAAATTTGACACGAATTGTGTCTTTTATTCTTCTAAATTTGAAACAAATCACCATGAACCGGAGTCCCAAGTCCGATTCAGTGACCGGAGTATTCCATATCCAGCCAATCACGTTTACGATCACAGAAATGAGCAGGAGCCCAATCCTCATTGACCGTATTTTTCTCGCAAACTATGGATCATTCAGGTACAGTTCTTTGGGCATTTTTTATGTACTCCTAACGAAGAATCTGGTTGTGTAGAACTTGGCGCAATTTTCGGGACATTACCAAATTGGCAGTGTTTCATAAAACATATTTCTTCTCTTGCGATCTCCAACTAAGGTTTCATTAAAGTCATCTTTTAACGGGTCTATCCGCGAACCTTTTATTAATACTCTTGAGGTAAAATGATTCCTTTTAACTGTAAATTCTGTTGAAAACTTTCCCCGGAAGAAGAAGACGTTATTTATTCAAATGAGTGGTTCTATTTAAGTGCTGACATTTAGGTATGCGATGTTAGTCGACGGATTGTCGATTATTAATAATTGGAGAATATAAGTGATAAAATTTGTGATATGGTCGCTCTTTGGTGACCATATCTTTGAGTTGTCAGCGTGAATTAGAGGTAAGGGATTTTCAAAATGATCAGACATTTTAAAATTCTTAATATGACTTTATTAAGAATATAACTTAAACTTCTAATAATTTAGATAAATTTATACAAGTGAGAATCTAATAAACCAAACACACAGCGATAGTTAAACCGAATCATGTAATTTAGGACCATTTTTATCTAAATAATTATATTTTTTGCCTACTCTCAATTCTATAATATTACAGGTCCTAATATCAAATAATAGTCCTACTTAACCCAAAAATAAGATTCTATCACGGTTGAGATGTCTGGGCACAATTGCAATGGTATGCAACCTTGTATCCAATGGCTGAATATCCTGGTAACTTTATGATAGGCCGTCAATTCACACTCGTATCTTTCCAAACATAACTTTCCTAATTGCCATACTGCTTACTGAAACTTCTGTTCTTTTAAAAGCTATCTTATTTGCATTTCATAATCGTATTTTACTTCTTGGATTTTGGTTGGAAAAGATTTGTTATTAATCTTGACCGTCAAAGAACCCAGAGGTTATGTTTCAGAAAAGACGCGTGAGCCCGTCACAAATTGTGCTTAAGACCTACGACTGGAGGTCGTACAATTAAGTACGATGTTCACGGTGAATTCTAGCGTAGAAGTCCAGAGAGCTCTAAGAGTATGTGGAGTAAATTATACTTGTATGTTAAGTAGCCTTGAGACGTGCAATTGCTCTAATTAGTTACTAAGTGCCTTTTCTACCTTTAGTTGTGTTGATTAAGTGAAAGGGATAATAAATCTGAATTTAAAACTTGTTATTGCTGGTCTTTACTCGAATCCCCAAACACCAACAACCGCCAGTCGGTTGTCACTATCTAGAGCAGGGGTGGGCAGACTTTTCCAGGGTACGGGCTACTACTAATTTTTTCAAGGTGTTGCGGTCCACCCAGTGTCAGTGTCGCACGCAAGGATGGAGAGGTCCACGGGTCCGGACTCTCCCTCATAGCCATTGATTTTTTTCCCCGATTGATTATAATACCATATAAAAAGAACGTCAAATGTAATTAAGTATTTGTTATTAGTATTTTTTTATTAATTAATGTTAATTATATTTATTCAATAATTTATTTTTTGATGTTTTTTGTTCCCTACAATCGACAAAATCAAAAAATTATATTTGGCTACATATCGGGGTATGATACGAAAATAGTAGACCTTCGACTCTCCATCCCCCTCGCTTCTTGAAAATTTTTTGTGTGCGCCACTGCCCAATGTCGTAGGTGTGGTGAGGTAAGGAAAAGGATTATTATAACTTAATAATAAATACGGAATATGTACTTACCTTTTGTAACAATTCTTTTAAAACCGCGTTCAAACCAAAACGCAAGATACAAACATAATAATAATAGCCACAAAATAATGATATCAAATGATGGATTCATTATGAAACAATTTAAAATACATAAAGGTAAAACATTTTTATCTAAAGTTAGTTTTCGTTGTTATAGTAAGTAGAAGATTTATAGTCTGCGTACTGTCAGCCAATCTTAAATTTTCCGTATATAATTACTACCTGCTAAAATCTTCAGGCGGTCACCTTAAATTACCATAGCAATCCACCGGTCGATCGCGATCGACGTAATGATTTAGAGAATTAAAACTTTTAGTAGCAATAGAAAAAAAATCAGAAATAGCACAAAAACAGCCAGCGAGCTTCGTTCCCACGGGAAATTGTCAAAAGAAATCTTAACCTTCAATATCCCAGTGATGCTTTAGATCGATTTTCTCCCTGAAGATTTTTTTCCAAGTTCCCTTTCAAAACCTCACATAAGAATCTATCTCATACATAAGCATTTTATTCAAAGGAATAATATCTCGTTCTGGATTTGTTCCATTCCGAAACTATATTCAGTATTTTAATACATTCTTCAAACACTTAAAATCGCAGTTTAGGAAATACCCGCTTGACTTTCAGAAATGGGAAATGATTTCCCCCAATTTGGGGGGCTTTCTAACCCTTATAACGTTTCATTACCCGCGACAGGAAATAGGATTTTCAAAAACAACGAAACTTCGACGTAATTTATCTTGTTTTTCTTTTTCTTCCAAGGGAGCTTTGAGCTCATAAACAACGGATTAGAGCAAAATGGCCGTTTCAGTGGTGCAAGATTTTATGTGTTCCACTGGGCTGAAGAGAACCATCAAGGCCAAAAGTTGGGAAGAATTTCTCTTCAAATTTAATGAGGAGGAATGGAACCATGAAATATATTATTTTGCGTCTTCTCCTATGGGACGTAGTTGGCTGAAAATGCTGTACTGAATCTTTTATGATTGGGGCCAACGGATGTCTTGTAAAGAAAGATAGAGTATGATTAAAGTTCTTGTTTTCCGCTTTAGTATGTAACAGTATATCTGTAGCTAAGCTATGTATCATGAAATAATGAATGATGCTTAATTTTTTATGAGGAAAACAAAGTTCTATTTTCATTATTTATCAGTACAAATCCTATAAATTTTTTTAGGTTGATTAAAGAAAGTCATAACTAAAGACTGGCTCTCAGCCAAGGGACAGTGAAAAAATTTTAGGTGTCTGCAACCTTTTAGTTGTTGAAAAAATAAACTCAATAACTTTTTTGTAAGAAATATGTAAAGAGATCCAGTCATACTTTTTACTGATTACAAACATATAATACAAGCCGCCGCAATACTATTAGAACAAGAGCCACATCAAGAGCAATAATAACAAATTCCAATATTCTTAGAACCATATTTCTTCATTCCGGAATGTCTCTTAAAAAATCTCAGCAATTAGTTTGAAACTCTTTCAGATCTCTTACCACAAGTAAGAAGATCACAGTCAAACACCAACTAAAAAAAAGCAAGCAAATAAAACAAAATGAACTCACCATAAAATGTAGCAAACCTTTCAACGAAGAAATAGGGGTTTAAAACACAAGAATCTAAAATCGCGTATTTAACAGGGCATCAATTCATATTGCTGCCGGAAATAACATTTGTAAAATTTCAGAAATCGAGCCATAAGACGAGGGCCAAATTAACCTACTTTGGCGCTCTAGAAATTACCCCGCCCCCTCTCCTACAAGAAATAGATATAAAAAAATTATGTGATCTCGGGGCATTGACGCCATTTTCATGTGACTAACTGTTATTGTTGTGTGTTTTTATCCTGGGATACATATAAAATACAAGTGGGAAGAACAGAAACATACAATATAAACAGAAGAATATAGACATTTTTAACAAATGATGATCCCGGCATATAACAGAAGGGAGGCGCTGCTTTCCATTCGAGACGGGAACCCATTACAGGCAAAGTCCGACTTCTTTTCCCGAAGAGAATACATCCATTACTTATTAGGATTCGAACCCGAACCCACTCGGTTAAAAGCCGAGGGTCATATCCACCATACTGGCTGGGCGGCTGCGACTCTAACTCATTGTGTAAAGTGAGTGAGAGTTATATTTACATCGCTCTATAAAACTGCATGAAGAATATTGGCAACGGACCTTGTATTCTGAACCATGATCAAGTATCGAGGACGACACCTGAGCTTGCATCCCTTCTCCTGACTTTCACGTCACACCAACGGGAGGACGTTTGAGTCTCGACAGATTTAACGTGCAGTGGCCCCTCTACACGGTCCTTTTTCAGTGGTACCAGTCATCAACTCATTACATGCCAGCCACAAGTTTGTGACTTTGACCACTAGGTTACCGCCGCCACAAAGCCACTAAGCAAACAAAACAATCTAGATTTGAAAATTAAAATTAAAATTTAAATAAGAATAAGTTATGTTTCCACAATTACTTAAAATGACAAGTGGATAAAAACCAGTTGCGTAACGGGGAATATTAAAGCTCCCCCTGCAAAGTCAGGTTTTGGGCCCCAAGCTGAATTTTACAAAGAATTACAAAGCCGTAACATAGCATAGGCTTTGGGCCCCTTAGAATCCCAGCACCCCCACCACGGTTGCGGGGGTGAACGTTACGCCACTGATAAAAACCTTAAGGGGATTTTCACTCCAACCTACAGTTAATTATTCTGCTTTTAGGAGCTTTCCCCAAAAAAAAGATGGATTGCGCGGCAAATTGCGACGACATTTAACAATCTGACGATCAGTGGGACACCAGGGTGGGATCTGGTACAGTTCCAGGTTTCCGTCATTAAGTTTTACAAGGGCAATCTTTAAAAGAAATCTCATGGGCAATCGAGAGACAAGCGGTAAATATCACGTAACCGAATTTTTTTTTTCAGTTTTCGTTTAATAGTAGCACAGATCATCTCTTTTGGCTCCGGAAATCCGTTGAAAATGGGTTTTAATTATTTTCACAGCTACTACTAACAAAAATAGGCATAGAAATTTTTAACACTAGCAACTACGTTTGTTATTTAGTTTCATTTTTGACCTCATGAATAATAAAAATTACCAGTGAAAATTATAAACATTTAAAATATGAATAAAGAGTTTGAAACATGGGAAACCGAAATTTTTATTGTTAATATTGTAAATGTACCATCTGACCTAGAACGTCGGATGAGGAAAAAATTTTTGCTTCGCAAAAATGGCAACAGACGGAGGAAAGAAATTTGTGGTATGAATGGCAAAATTTATCATAACAGCAAGAAAAGTCGAAAAAATTCGGACAAATCTAGTGATTAAAAATAGTTTTACTGTTAGAACCACACATTTTTTTTATCTGTAGTAAAAATGTAAACTTTCTTTTTTTTCTTTTTAAAATTTTTATTACGGAATCCAACTAAAGATTTATTTACTATTTTTCTTTAAAAAAATATACGCAAAATCTTGTTTTTTAAACATTATGAACATATTTTAAACAGTTTTCTGTACTTCCTTTTCAAATTTTTATTTAAATCTTTTTGTTCTAGTACTGAACTCAGTGGCTCAACAGCCCATGCGGATAAACTCCTACTGTGCCTATCTCAGTATACACGACCTTAGGCGCATGTGCAGATGTTTCGGTCAAGTCGTCAGAGTGACGCGAGACCCCCAGTGTTCAGTTCCCAAGTAAGCTAGGTACTCACTTTTCGACCCCCTGAAGGGATGAAAGGTTGAGTCGACCTTGCCCAGCCCGGGATTCGAATCCCTGACCTGTGGCGTGGAAGCGCGATACACTATCACTCAGCCACTTGTTCTACCAATAATCAATGAAGGGAAAATATATACAGTGGGCCACAAAAGTATTTGTACACTTGAAATTTCTTATAAAATTTAATGTTTTCGACTAATAAAAATTAATATATTGTAATTGTGATTTTTTTGTGATATCTGCAACTTGTTCTTAATGAAATGACATAATCAATTTTTTTAAAAATAGTATATAACTGTTATTTTTAAAAATTAATAATCAAAAAGCTACAAAAAAATTACGCCACAAAAGTCTTCGTACACTTAACAAAAATCTCAACACAGCTTTGAATATTGTATTTCTTTCTTATTTTAGTGCTTAGTAGGACATCTTTTAGTGTGCACAACAACCTTTAAGCGTCTTGGTATAGATTTAATCAGTTTTTTGTAATTTCTGCATCGATTTTCCTCTATTCTTCTGTGATTATTGTTTTTACTTCACATTTTGTGTATTTGTCATATTTTCTTTTTACTTAAAAATCTCACAAATATGTTCTACTGGACTGAATAAAGTGATTGAGGAAGTGTTTTCATAATTTGGGGACAGTTAGAGAGACGACAGTGGCGTACATTGAGAGCAGTGCGCTTAGCGTCTTTACCCTGTTAAAAAATTAAGTCGTTTCCAATATCCAAATTTTGGGTGGATAATTTAAAATTTCTCCTTAAAATATTTAAATAGAGCTTATGATTCACAATACCATTAAAAAATACCAAATTACCTAATTCTGAGGCCAATTTACACCCCCACGCCAGAACACCTTCACTTCCATGTTGAAGCATGGAGGTGGAGGAGTTCTTATTCTACATAAATTTACGGGATTAAACTCCTTATTTTTTCATTTACAAGCTATTATAGGACCATCGGAACCAAAAATGTTGAATTATCTGCCATCCCAATCAATTTGCTGTCAATTTTGAATTTTCTGAATCTAGTTGAATCAATTAAACATGGAAGTGGAAGTGTTCTTGCGTGTGGCTGTAAATCGGCCACAGAATTAGGTAATTTGATATTTTTTGTTGATATTGTGAACATGAGTTCTATTTAAATATTTTAAAGAGAAATTTTAAATTATCCGCCAAAAAATTTGGATATTGGAAACAACTTCATTTTTTAACAGGATAATGACGCCAAGCGTACTGCTCTCAATGTACGCCACTGGTGTCGTCTTATAACTGTCCCTAAATTATGAAACACCTCCTCAATCACTTTATTTAGCCCAGTAGAACATATTTGGTGAGACTTTGATGAAAAAAAGAAAACGAAAAATAAACACAGAAGGGTGAAGTAAAACCGTAATCACAGAAGAATGGAGGAAAACCGATGCAGAAATTACAAAAAGCTGATTAAATCTATACCAAGACGCTTAAAAGCTGTTGTGAACACTAAAAGATATCCCACTATGTAATAAATTCAGAAAGAAATACAATATTAAAAGCAAAGTTAAAATTTTTGTTAAGTGTACGAAGACTTTTGTGGCGTAATTTTTTAGTAACTTTTGATTATTAATTTTTTAAAAAAAATAGTTATAATATTTTTAAAAATTAATTATGTCATTCCATTAAGAATAAGTTGCAAATACCATAAAAAGATTACAATTACAATATATTAATTTTTATTAGTCGAAAACATTAAATTTTATAAGAAACTGCAAGTGTACGAACACTTTCGTGGCCCACTGTAGATTAAATCTAAGGTTAAGTGTGTTTTGTAATATTCAAGTCTCTATAAGAATAACAGTGATAGGTTTCTCATTATACTGGGAAAAAATAAACATCACATTACAAAATTAAAAATGCTGAAAACGAGATAAATTCGAATCATAGTTACAAGAAAGAACGAATTCTTCAGCAACATGCCGCCTCTTTTATATTATCCACCAAGGAGCTATTATTTTAGCTGACAATAAATTGTGTCTGATAAATGTTCTGAATTTTCAAGTACATGTTATAACAGCTATAAAATTCTCTTCAAATTCATATTGGATTAAAGTTGAATTCGTACAATAAAAATTAAGTAATTTTTACCACTCAGTTAATGCATTATGGCAATTTATACGTCATCAGGAATTCAAGAACAAATTAAAATGTATTTAAACTGCTAAAGAATTTCTGACACTTGTCAAGCTTATTTTGGAAACTGTGTTATTGCAATTTGGCATTCATTGTGAATACTTTTTTAATTCAAATGATTTTTACATCTAAAAATTTTGCATAACAAAGCTGACTAGGAGAATTTTTTTTTAATTCAATAACATTAAATAATTAAGTTTTTTCTTACCTTTGTTTTCAATACTTCATAACTTTTCTTCATGGAAAATTTCTCAACATCTACCTTATCGATACATCCTATAGTCCATAAATACTTGCTTAGCAAAATGCATATCACACACGATTATATAAAAAACTCCAAGACAAAATTCTACTATACGTATATAATTATTCTTTTTCATAAATTCGATTTTTAACCAGTTTCAGTAACAGTTACCTATTTAAAATTTTAGCAAACGATTTACATATTCAAACAAATGCTATAAATAAATAATTATGACTACCAAACGATTTATAAGAAAGTATAAAATTAATCCACCAAAAAATATTTTAAATACTTTACTTATGGAAATAACTATTTATTGTAAGAATTATTTCTTATAGAAAATATGTGATAATCATCTATACTATTATACGATTATGCTAATAATTTCGCTCGTATGAATGAAAATTCTATTTTAAATTGAAATGAAGTGATAATCATCTACTAGTATAAGATTATGCTAATAATCTTGCTCGTATGTATGAAAATTAAATTTTAAATTGAAATGAAGAATGTAATAACAATATGTTATAAAAATAAAACTAAAAGATCGATTGACATGTTTTTCATTTTCTGATATGTTGTCATACTTGCATTTCCAGTTGTATATTTTCTGAAAAATAACAATTAATGCAAAAAGACCTCACGAATATTAAAGCTTTTAATTCCCGAATTTGGGCAAACGTTTGTTATAGCCTTGATATAATCAAGAAAACGCCCGGAATACCACAAAAAAATAAATACTTTAACAAAAATATTTAAAAGTGTACTTTTCTTTTCTGATTGTCATTTTTAGGTCATAATTAAAACTCAAATTGCCTTAAAAAAACCTTGACATATTTGCAAAAAAAATCCTTAAGAATAATTCCACACACACACACACACACACAAATTACTTATTAAATTTATTTTAAAGTATCTTAAAGAGAAAAAAAATCTTTTTAGGCTTACATTTACCATTATTCAATATTTATGTTCATTCTCTAAAAACATATTCAGTTTCTACCTAAATCCATTCCAAAATTGAATTTTAAGCGAATGGCATTGCAAAAGATATGCAGATTCGGTAATATTTTAACAATTTTCTTGCATATATTTTATTCATCCTTAGGTAGAAAAAATATTTTTCTCAATCTTGATTTTACGTTTGTAACAAATATATGTAATATATGCAGGTTTAAAATGAAGATTTTTTATATATATTTTCGAAGTGAAGAATTTATATATAAAAAGAAGTTACGGTTGCAATGATAAAATTTGATTAATATTGAAAACTTAGGGATTTTATTCAAAGCGTGCTCTTTTTGATGTAAAATTACGCAAAGAGGTTTCGACAATTAGAAATATACTCAAAGAAATATATAAATGAAATGTAATTTAATTACATACTGATATTCACACCTAAATTCTATTCTGTGAAAATCACTTAACACGAAATTGAAGGGACTAAAATATTTTTTGTGTTAAAAGAATCTCATGTTAAAGGATATTGAAAAAACACCACTCATATATCAACAAAATTAAGTTTATTAGAGTATATTTTAGTTATGTAGATATGTATATAAGCATGTATTTAATATATAAATTAATGAAGTAAAAAAACATTTCACAAGAATTTAAAGAAATTTAAAACAAATTTTCAAATTTTCTTAGAAACAAAACATTTATTGAGTTTTTGGAAAATAATATGATATTTTTCTTTGCATTGTTTTGTTTAGTATCAAATAGTTCGATTTCATCACATTTTGTTATTCATTTCCCCTTTGGAATGTGTGTCTAAATAACTGTGCATACTTATCATGATGTTCCTCATTTCGTATAACGGGAACTGGCGCTGCATTATTCATTTAGTTTTTGTCATCGGAATCTGTGTTGTGATACCCCACTGCCCGCGGGTATCATCTCTTCCTCCACGCAACCATAGATTTGTAGGAATAAATGATTGACCACGCTAACCTTCCATAATAAATCTAATTTATTATAGTCTCAATTTATATTAATCAATGCAACACAAGTCTCACAGAAAGAAACGTATCAGGAATGATACGACGTAATTATCAATACTAAGTTAAATAGCGCCTGAAATCCTACTCACTAGCTTTATGATAAATTAACCTCTCCGAATCTTTATTTATAGTAGATTCCTTAACAAGCTAGAGACCGTTCTATAATTAAACTTTAAAAATCAATCTCTTACCGATATCACACGGCGATCAGAAACCAAGCTTTATGTCTTCTTCTTGTATTTTATTCCTTTAATATTAATCTATATTTATTATTATCCGACTTGATCTCTCCCGCTTCTGTTCAACCTTCCGGCTTCTAGCCGACTTTTATATGACTCCCATATGGCTCCTATATCCCTTACTCGCGAACGCTAAAGCTCCGATATATATCTATTCACTTAATCTGCATATCGCGTTTTCTTGTTGAGAAGGTTGGATTGAAATCCATTCTGGCTCCAAAGATTCCAAGAGGTTAATGAAGAGGAGGAAAAAGCCCCGTCACAGTGTCAACGGTATTTTTTGAGCTTTGAACACACTTCAAAATGGCTTTGTCTGTTGAAATTGTGGCTATGTACACATTATCATCATCTACTGTAACGAATTTTTCCGATGATATAATAAGACAGTACAATCCGGCTGGTGTGGATGCATCTAGAAATTCCTGGAGAAATCTATTTTTATCATGACCTACGACGTTAGCGGATTTTTCTTGGAAGATCCTTGTGGCTCATAAATAGGGAGTCGCTCGCCGAAGCTGAGTTAGTATTGTTTTGACCATTGAAGAGTCATCTAGCGATTAGTTGCTACTATCAGTGGGGGGCTTCGAATAATCTTGAACCAACGCTTTTTGTTTTTTTTAAACACTGATAGTTGTGCCCGGGGCCCCTTGGAAGGTGTGGAGACCTTCTGGGATTTATTAAACGAATTCTAGTACTGTATCCTGTATTTCAAGGACTGTTTTTGTACAATAAATTTTCATCGCTTCTGAGGAACTGTTTTTGCTTTTTTTGAGACTGATACCTCTTTTTGAGGGAAAAAACCTGGGGGAAACCCCGATCTACGTAACAATATATATTTTTTCGTTATGCAAACTGCTTTCATGTAAGCATGTCTGATTTATTTGTGATATAGTACTAAAAAATTTAAATTTTTGTCTTTTCCCAAGGTAGAAATATTTTTTAAACTAAAATTAAAAAGCATTTTTTAAAAAAAAAAAAAAGATTGATGTTTAATTGACACTAAAAAAATACTGGTGTTACAATACAGTCATAATTATTTCTTTTAATTATCTCACTTTGTATAAAAAGTTTTTTCGTTATGCTGTAATAAATTTATTACATACTATCGCAACAATGCCAATGTTAAAAAAAACTCGCCAAGTTGGCAACCCCGATTCCACATGTGTCGCGCGCACTGAATTGATAACCATGTGCTTCGTTTCATATAATGTCGCAATACGGTTGCGATAGTATATGCATTATTGCAAACTCTCGCTGAAAAATATCACAACGATTGCCTGGACTGGTAAGAAGAAAGGTGTTGTCTCGTACGAAGACTTATTAACAATCAACGGAACTGAATACTCAACTTTCCAGGAAGTTGCAGGTTTATCAAAATCTGAGAACTTTGTCGATGAAGTGTTGCACGATGCACAGCTTCAGTGATGAATTTAACTGAGGAGGAGCATCACGAACTAATTTCGTGAAAAAAAAGAAATAAATAGAGCTACATAATGCATGTAAAATACAATTTTATAATTTGAGCAATGAGTAGGAACAGTTGTATAATTTATACAACGAGGGTCGGTCCACTGTTAGGTGGACAGGGGGGTATAACCCCACCTTTTCTAATTATATCATAAAAAATAATAATATAATTATGGTATAAACGTATGGTATATAATACTAAAAACGGTTTTGAAAAAATAAATAAATTGTTTGGTAACTCTTCATTCTGAATGCGTATCACAAAGAACAAAACAAAACTATGTTATCTAAGTAGAACAATAATTAGGTACAGTCAATTACGATTAATAATAAAACTCAAAAATATACTCAAAAATATCCCAAGTCACTCAAAAGATTGTGTTCCTAAGACCTGTAAAGGAAATAATAAAATGAAAATCAATTTAAAACGCATTAAAAGTCATTTGAATATAGAAGGTATAACTAAATCTGCAATACATACGTATATATTTCAAATCTACCAAGGGATTTATAAAAAATCAAAGCAAAATGAAATTATGAAATCCTTTGAACAACTGGAGTCAACAATAAGTATAAAGTAATTAAAATGTTTGGTGCCATAATAAATATGTCAAAAGTTATATTTACAGACTATAGCATATTACTGCATTTATTTACAAATATTAATGTACTAGGGTGGTAAAACCAGTTCCCTTTGCACGGCTGAATTGAAAAAAATTTAAAAAATACGGGGTAAAAATTTTTAATGAGTTAATTTTACGTGAGGGTTTCCCTTAAACAAAAAAAAAAAGAAAAAGCTTTTTTTATATCTCAGCTGAACAAAAACAGAAAAAAGTAAAAAAAAAGGAAAGAAAAAAAAAACCCCGCATTTGTTAAATTTTATGTCTGTAGATCCCAATAGCTGATAAAAAAGGGTTTTTTTTTTATAACTCCACGTAACTCTTTTTGGGGGCAATTTTTTAAAACACCTTCTTAAGCTGATCTCTGCTCAGCAAAAAAAAATTGTTATAAATTTTTTTAATTTAACGCTTAAAATAGTGTAAATAATTTATATATCTAAAAAGTGTAATACGTTAATATTACTTTCTGTTTTTATTTATTTTATGTTAAAATTGTTATCTGGCTCACACGCTCCCTTGTTAAAACCTTTAAATTCCCGGTTTTAGACAAAAAAAAAATGAGAAAATTTTGCTTTCCAAAAGAGATAGATGTATCCAGTCGCGGGAGTTTTTTCAGATGGCAGAATTTTTTTCCCACTTACTTGACCCCAAATTTTCGTTATATTTTGGAGATCGTTATAATTTTTATAAATTTTAACACTATATTATTACCAATTTTGTGTTATTCTGTTAAGTTTCATTAAAATCCATTCAGTTTTTTTTTTTTCGTGAAAAAAAAGGAACAAACATCCAAACATACTTTCGCATTTATAATATTAATAAGGATTGAATATAAGCTGTGGATTATTTATCTTATACTAATAGTAGAAATAATTTATTATTAGATTTCTTATTCTTTTATAATCAGCATCGTTGTTCAAACAATTTTATTTTTCTGTAAATAGCATCTTGTTAATTTTGTGCAAATTTCTATTAATCCTTGAATTCCTTGATAGAAAGAAATAAAGACAAGAAAATTGAAAATATAGAGTAACACGAGTAGAAAGTATTATTTCTCCCAAAAACATTTTTTTTATTTCATGGGGAAAATTAAAATAAATAAACCTCCCCCCTTAATATTTGCCCGTTAAACGAAAATCAAATCGTCCTTGGTCTTTTTTTTTAAAATTTTTTTTCTTTAAAAAAATTTCTTAATCACTTCCATTTTTTCTGGATAACGTATTCTAACATTAAAAATCACAGTTTTCTTGGAAATTTTATTTTTTGAATCACTTTCCTTAAAAATTTAAATAGTTTAAACCTTTTTTTGTTTTTTTTTGTGTGTGTTTGCAAGGATTTTTTAATCAAATTTCGCTTATTTAAAGGATTTTGAGCTTTTATAAAATTAACCAACACAATACTTTCGTATCTTTTTTAATTTTTTTACTATTAGCTCCTTTTTGCCTATATATTTATTTATTTATATATTTGTATATTTATTTATTTATATTGGGGGGTTTTTAAACGTTAATAAAACACATTTTAAAGCGCTGAATTGAGCTGAAATTTTATATACAGGATCATTTTGGATGACAATACAATAATTTAATTATAATTAATAAAAATTGATGTATTAAAACTAATTATTTAAAGAATTACAAATACAGCCACGTAGGTGACTTAGCGACCATTTTGGCGACTTGTGTCAAAGCTTGAAAAGGTTTTTTTCTCATGTGTTAAAGCATTCAGTTGTGTGACGTCTCTCGCGTCCTTCTGCTAACATAACTCCTATGTTCTTTGACGGCCACGATTAATGGCAAAACCTTTCCAACCCAATACCAAGAAGATAAACGAATATAATATGTAAATGAGATATACTTTAAAAGGATAGAAGCTTTGATGAAATGGGGCGGTAAGTTTAGAGATAGCTTAGTGTGGAATCCTTCAGATCAAGAGTTAGCTGTCCTATAGCTTTGGAAGAAATAGAAGTTCATTATAAAGAAGTTGGAAACCTCGCATATTCAATTTTATTATAGATAGCACTCAATCATTGAAGGAAGGAGATCTGCAAAAGGTAATATTTTTTGGGATAGGGGAAATTAGATGAATCGGTTTTTTTTATTATAATTAAGATAAATGGTCTAGTTGCGTGATCTGACTTGAATACAAGGTTTAATTGGTGTTAACTCACTTTAAATAAAGTTGTCAATTAGAATTAGAAGTAATATAAGTTATTCTTAATAAAAGTTGTATTAAGAACCAATATGTCTCATCATTTTGATAATCCCACACCTCTAGCTTACGCGGATCCGGAACGACATAATCATCACAGGATGGATATGTCGCAATTGCGCCCGAACGTGTATAATTCTGGGTTAGGTAATGTAGGTGGAAGTACTGTACTACCTGAAATGTATTTTTCAGGGGCAGAGATTGCAGAGTTTATTGAAACAATAGAGAATAACATACAGTTACTTGAAATCCCAAGTAATCTGTCATGTGCTTACTTAAAAAGTCATCTCAGGGGGAAAGGGGTCAAGATTGGTACTCGATATTTGGATCGGTGTTAGTGCAAAATACAGCCACGGATTTCGCGCAGCTCAAGGCTGAATTAGCAAAACTTTTCCCGGTCAAAATAAGAAAAATTGCAAGCACAATTCTACGCGTCCCAGCAGGGAAGAAATCAGGGAAACCCACTGATTTCGTTTTATAACTGTTAAAAA